>OMLF01020406.1:6515-32157 GCA_900302615.1 Holocentrus rufus
AATCTGGTTAATGTCACTTCCCATGTTTTATAACCATATTTAATCCTTTGATTTAGCCTGTGTGAGAGCGTGTGCGAGATTGAAAAAAAAAAAAAAAAGCAAATACACCTGCATGAACAAGATCCACCTAACATGAACTAATCACGCTGGGTGTTTAATATGCAGTGGCAGGCAAAGGGCCATGGAAGAAGAAACAATCCCAGCAGAAAGTCTGTGGTGGCAGGCCAGTGGCTGAAGAGATCAACAAGTACAGAAGATCTGAGACCCGGCCACGTATTTAATCTGGAGTAATGGGGAGATCAGGAGGGAGGAGCGAGGCCTTCCCAGACTCAAAGACACCAGGAGACAGACAGATCAACAGAATGCATGACAGAATGATGATGATTTGATGAAGGCTTACACTGATCACTGGGTAAACGTCACTTACACATGAAGATTTTTAAAGGGAAAGTCCTCATATACTCTTGTCACCATTAATCTCTGAAATCGAATGCATTCTGTAAGTTATTTCATTTGTAATGTACCCACTTTGCCACAAACTGTCTCATGTACTGCTATTTAAGTAATTGGTTTACATTTCCTTTTTGACAGTCCCCAAGAACAGGTCTGAACAGGAAACAGCAACACTGTAAGTGATATCACGAACAACAAGAGCAAGTTTAACAAGCTGTTTAACAAGTTGCACTTTCTCAAAACCAAATGTCTTGTGGCTGCACTGCATTCTGGTCTACTGAGGCTGAGTGGAGAAACCGATATCCCTCCCTCTTGTATGATGAATTTTTCTCTTCATTGTTGAACGTCTGTGCAAATGGATGTGTGCACAAAGAGGCCATTGCTCTTTTTTATTTTTGCCTGACACCAAACCCTTTACCACTCATGTTTTGAAAAATAGTTCACTGTGACAGCTGAATACTGCTTCTGTTATTAAAGTCCATTGTAGCTGAGTCAGAAATATCTCAACATAGGTGCTGTGCTGCGGCGCGGGTTCAATTCCAACCCACACCCTTTGCTGCAAGTCATCCCATCTCTCTCATCTTTCCTGACTATATTATATAGCTGTCGAATGAAACAGAAATGCAAAATCTTAAAAAACAAAAAATAAACATCTCAACATGATGTCACACAGAATAAAAAAATGCAAAATGAGCCAACAAGGTACTTTGCCAACTACTATTTAATATCAGCATTTTAGGGTGGATTTTTCCTCAAAGTTTTGAAAAGAACCAACCAGTTCCAAGTTAAATCAAAAATCTATGTAGAAAAGCTAGAACATGAGTATGAGACAGTACTTGTTTTTTGGTTTTCTTTTTTAGGGAATGAACTGTTCATCCCATACAGCACAGGGAGTGACATCATCAATTCCCTTTTCCTCATTTTCAACAGGCATAGACACAAGACACAATCAAGCATTTCTCAATTTGATAACAATCAAAACAAAACAGTATCATATAATGTTCATCTAGGTCAACTTGTCTGGAATTCACAGTTTGGAGACTCCCCAGGCTCATCAACCAGGCATGAATAATCCATGTCCAAATTTCAATTAGCCTGCTAGGAAGACTCATCAGAGTGTGTGAGTGTGTGTGTCTGTGTGTGTGTGTGTTCCAGAAATAACTAACTTAAACACTGATGAGACAGACACGCTAGGCCTGAGGCCATTGCTCATTTACAGATGTCTTTGTTAAATAAAACCCAAACAGGGTTAGAGATCCATCTGTTTAATTTTCCATACCACTTCCTTTCTCTCTCATTTCTGAGACCTTCATTTCATATTAAGGCTGGCAAGCTGCTGCGTATACTGAGGGCTTCTGTATGACAATACAATGTCCTCTGATCAAATACAGCTATAAATAGCTAATCTGTTGGTTTGAAGGGTCTGGGGATTGCAAAGAATATCCCTCTCCTTTGTGCTCTGAGCTGAAGGTTAGCTGTAGATGACACCCTGCCCTCTGAAATCTTAATTAATCTCTGATCATCTCTTCCTCTGTCATTTTCTCCACCTCCTCAATCATTTCTCTTAGGGCACTGCAAAACACATCCATCTTATTAAGTCATTCAGTCATTCATTCATTTTTAGTCTTAACATTTTTAGTTTTCTTCGTGTTATAAGTGCAAAAATCACATAGTATTATCATTCACTTATTTCAAATATTTTCTACAAACATGCCTCAATATGTTGCAACAAGGCAGATCACTCCACTAACATCAAGAAAAATGACACAAGAAAAGACAGACGCGTTTCCATTTTCCATTCATCAATTTTTGTTGGCATTGGCAGTGAGTGAGTTTTAAGAGAATGTTGAGATAGAGATAAAGATAAAGATGTTTTTGCAATGTGAGGCCATGCTTATAAAGCCTTTACATCCACATCGCTGCTGCCAGATGACCTCTAATCTGTAGAAAGTAAACTGGACATTAGAAAACACTGCTTTATACTTAAATATATACCAAAGCAATTTCTCACTTAAAGTCCCTCAATATCATTTCCAAATCAATTCCATGTGTTCCTCTCTATGTGTTTACTCCTGACTCCTGACTTTCCTAACTGACTTATGGCACAAAGACTCACTTTTAAGCGCTCTCCATGTTTACATGAAGTACTGATGCAGCACATTACAATACAACTAGGGTGCAGCATCAGCTGTTACTTTAGTAGAAGTTCCTACAGTCCTGTAATAATCAGGACAACCAAGTCGTTCACCAGTGTATTGTCCTGAAAATAGATTTCTAGTAAGTTAGCTGTCATTCACTATGACAGAAACCTGTTTGCCAAGACACTTTGTTAGCACAGCTCGAACTTAATACATTCCACATCTGTTAGGCAAAACTGCTTTGCTGACCCCATCCAACTGTAACTAAAGTAACTGCCAGCAAAAAGTAGGGGTAACCAAGCAGCAAGATGTTTTTGCAACAGTGAACACTTCCACTAAAGGACAAAAAAGATCAAGTCATTAAGTTTTAAATTCCATTGGTAGCAGCTGTAAAAATGGGTTTGGACTGGCCTTCATGCTGATCACTGAACCTGCTCAATATATAAAGGATCTGCAAGCCATCAATTCAGGTAAAAAACACAAAACTGCCAAAATAGTTTCAACGCTTTCAAACAACATTGGCAAGAGAGCAACAGTGCAGTCATCCAACATAAGTAATTTCCTGCCCCCGGGAATCAATTATTTACCCTTTGTGCTGGTAACAGCCATAAAATGTAAATAGCATTTAAGCTTGCATATCTGTGGCTGTCAACATTTCTCTCGTACAGTGAAAGACAATTGCTGGACTTGGCCTTGATGTGCTAAAGAGACCCATGCCACAGTATTGGATTTCACAGGTCAGAAGCATCTCTTTCCTTGTTTCAGGTAAGCAGATATGTGCTGCAGACAGCTTGTGCAGCACAACAGACTGAACACAAATATGTATAAAAAAAAGATAAATAGGCTGCCATTGCCATCTCCAGCTTCACAATTTCTGAATAACTGCAATACATACCATGTATTGAAGAAATAATTCACACAAAACACCTCTCTAAAAGTGGTCAGGAAGATGATCATTAGAGTTCCAAAAAGGGCAAGAAAAGACAGCAAAATGTAATCCTATTAGCCTTATTATTCAATTAAATGGTGTGATTTAACTGATGCAGACACTATTCTGTGTCTACTCAACACAAAGTAGCTCTGTACTACTTGGTTTCTAAAATAGTCTCCAGAAAAGCTGCCTTTTCAGGGTCCATTTTGCCATTTTTTAATGTAAAAGGTACTTGGATACACAAGTTGTCTTCATATGTTTCAAACTTGGAAGTATGAGCTTACAGAGCACATGAAGGCAGCAAGACTCTTCCTTCAGATCGCAGAGCAAGCAGAGCTTTGTGAGTGGGGAAAGTCCAGTAGATAATGAGGTTAATATTGGGCTTATGGACCCACAGTAAAATCATCTAGTTTTAAAACACTTGCAATACACTGCATGACCTGTTTTGAGCAAATTTATTGTCCTTTTGTGCCCTTTTGCAGCTGTATAGAGCATGTTCCTGGCCAATACTGGGTACTCCGGACCTGTGCTGGCAAATTCACTGTGTTTGATGGACATGTAGACTGCAGTTATTTGACAGATAGGAGGGTGAGTAGATAATGAGATAATTTTCATTTTGGGGTGAACTATCCCTTTGAGATGGCTTAAGGGAATGTTTGGAGAGGCAGCAATTGCAGAGGTGTAAATAAGATTACACTGTAATTTGTGAGAGAAAGGGGCCACGTGAAAAACCCACTCATACTTGCAAGGGCGCTGTTCAATAAGCACTGTGTGCAATGTGCTCTGTGTGTGTGTGTGTGTGTGTGTGTGTGTGTGTATGTGTCGTCATCACTGTCAGCAGTTTTCATGGTTGATTTTCTTGTAGTCACACGCTTGCTGCAGCCAGGGTCACACACGCACATACACACAAGGGTGCAGTCACAAAACAACACAGGCAGGCGAGGGCTCATGGGCACATGCATGTACGCTAACACAATCATCATTCCGTCCGGTGAGACCAAATCAAATAAAAGTGAGAAAACACAAGCACTAGATTACGAACAAACTATCCTCTGCTATGAGATCCAATCAGCCTAGATAAACACTTAGAAGTCATATCCTTGCTCTTATGCTACTTTCTAAAGCCATATATCAAATCTTTTCATATCACATGGTCTCTTTACCACCTTTAACATGTTTACTGTTCACCAAGTCTTCAAGATTAAATTAAATCTTGCCTATAGCCAGGTTTGAGCACAATGACCTATATGTGACTCTCCCATGAATCCACTTCCTTGGATCAAGCTGTGTTCCTCCACAGGATCCATACTAGGTACAGGAGTCTCTGGAATGCCATTAGAGGCCCAATGACAGGGTTAAAGGGTCAGCCCTAATGACTTGAGTAAACAGCTTAAGACAAACACTAAACGCTATGAGAACCTCTCCTCTGGCCGGGAACATGTTCTTGTTCTCCCCTTCCTTTCAACATCAGATTTAATCTGAAGGCAAAGTTGGTGTAAAACTTGTTTGGATTTGCTCTGTCATCTAATGAGGTGATTTTTCAACTCTAAACTTCTGATTACTAATGGAAGGTAAAGCACTTCAAGAAGATTCATCTCTGACCCTGGTGTGCCTTCTTTCCAAGATTAAATCAATTTATCAGTCATGTAAAAATCAGATATTGGCCAGTAACTGTTTCTTACTGCCAATATGATGAAGCTGAAGACATGCATATACTCAACCAATTTTAGAGGTGGGATTCTGCAAAAACCTACAACAAAACCTGCAATGCCCCTCCTTATCGAACTAATCCACCAAAATAATTTTGCTAGCGTGAATTTTAATAAAGTTTTAATGTGGCTCAAGGCCTTTCCACACTGCAAAGAGTGGAAACTGAATCTTTGTTATTTTTGGAATTCTCTGTTATGGAAGTTGTCAATATCAAACATACAGGATATTGGGAGAAAAGTTCAGGTGACAGCAGCTTCATCCAATAATATGGGTCTCTGGAAGTGTAGAGCAAAGTTTCTCTCCACCCACTCTCCTGTTGACTTTCCAAGGTTTTCCAAAAGGTGCAGACAATGCCAAGAGATAGCAGTGTGTAAGGGCAGCCATATTGCTTCATGGGACCCATTTGCAGGCCCTGGATTTATCTTGTGAGCATGCCTGAACTGTGAGGGGGATGTGGGGCTTCAGTTAATTCAACACTTAATCTTAACTTGCAACCTACCCCACCTGTGCAACAATGTTGATTGATGATGATTCCTGGATTAATGTACCTTACATTTGCAAAACAGGAGACAAACTATGATATAATTGATCCCAATTCTGATATGGGTCATTTTCTTACATTCCTGAATTAATTACGCTTTCCAACCTGTGTTTCTACTGTTTTCTGAACGTTACACTCTATAATTTATTTTACATTTAATTACAGGCATCTAGAAAATGTAGCTGACACTGGCTGTGTTTCAAAAGCAACAAAGTGCAGTCTTATTGTGAGTGCCTTGATAATCCTGGAAGAACTTATTCACCTGTTAAGATTACGGTGTATCCAAGAACAATCATTCATCATCCAACACTCCAGTGGAGGGAGGAAGTTCCTGATTACCAGACAGCCCCATCCTCACTAAAAGGAAGGCAGCAAGGATGGCTGGCTCGTTGGAAATTCATGATCCAGGCAGAGCAATAACCCTCTGGGAAGAATCCTGTCATGCCAGAGAAACTGAGACAGAAATAGTTCCATGTTGCACTATGTCATTCCTGTTTTTGGCTGATATCGTCCTGCCCTTGTAAAGGGATGTTTGTGCTATTTGTACCCACTAAGCGCAACACGTCAAAGGGCATGATTTTGCCATTGCATACTAATTTTGAGGGGTTGGAGGATATGATAATGCCAGGTTGGGTGCTGTGGCACTGCCTTCTTGGGAGTATCTTCCAAAAACTGGTATTGCAAATTCAATGACAAACCAAGAGCTGAGGGCTTAAGCCACCTTTGGGTGTCTCAAAACATCAAAACAGTTTCATTTTACTCAAATCCAAACTCAAGTAACTTTCATCAGGGTAACTCCCTGCATGATAATAAGGCAGACATTCATGTGCAATCACAAGCACTGTCATAAGAAATTATGCATCCAATATGGTAACATGGTATAAAGACTTTATACAGTGAATGTGAAGTCTTGGTCTCGAAGACAGTATCTGAAGGATGTTACTGTTTAACAACCCTTCTCCCTTTTCCTTCCTCTTTAATACAGGGGTTCCCCATATAATGTAGACACACAATACACCACAGTAGATAAAACTGTGCCTCGAGGAATCCCTTCTGGTTTAACACTGTAAAGAATTACACTGTTAAAGTTGTACTGAGCGAGACAACCATGAGGAAAGTCAAACTATGATCAAAATAGTTACCCTGTTCTTACATTGTTCTAATCTGTATTGAGGGAAAAAACAGTCAAATTAATAAAGACTCTTTTTGCAATCTCTGGCAGGACCTCTGGAAGTCCCCAGACTCCGGTTTGGGAACCACTCCTCTAACAAATACAGTGTAACAACGCTGGTGTTAATTAGTGTTGAGTTGTGTCGCTGGTCATTTCTTATTCAGCTCCCCACAGGCGTCTAAGTGAATGGACACCCCGCCATAAATGCTGTCCATCATTATCACAACACCTCCCACTGGACCATACATTCACACTCATCCTTCAGTACACTGTCTCATCCTCACACACTCTCTCTCTCACATACACACACAGAGGGGGTGATGACGCAAGCCCAAAGGCCTGCATCATGTCATGCCTCCCTCAGCAGACTCATTGAAACTGCCTTCTGGACTTGGCAGAAGAATGGCAACATCCCAGCCTAGCACGCACACGCACACTCACAGTCACAGTCAACCACACTGAGCAATACAGTCATCACACGCTGCTTAATGACTTCAGTTCACCATCAAAGAACAGTGGAAAATATGGACTAGAGTTTGGGACATGTGGTCAGTCAGCGGTCTACACATTTTTTCATGTACCTCCAAGCAGAGACATTTTAGATCACAGATCTCCATTTGAAAAAAAATGTTTTTTCTCGGACATCCCCAATCTGGGGAGATTCCTGTCAGTCTATACTGACATGGGGACACAACAGTGAGGAGGGTGAAACCTCTGATCAGGTCAGGAATTACTGCACACCAACAAGTGAGTGAAACAACAGCTACCCCTCATTTGGCAGGGTAACCTCTGCTCTGCAACCCTGTCAGAGAGCCATGGGGCAACGCTGGGGACCCCAGTTTGTGTAAACGTAAATAAGTAAGGGTAACTTTAATACACCATTGCGTTATTATTTATATTAATAATAAGAATAAAATTACAATGTTATTCCACTACTATCACTATTAATACTATAACTAATAATAATAATAATAATAATAATAATCACCATTATCATCATCATCATTATGTATTGTATAATACTAGTAAAAAATAAATATAATTAAAAATAATAATTGGCTTGGTTTACTCTAGTCTATAAATAGTTTGGCCTCAACGGATTTAGTGAAATAATAATAGGAAGCCTCAGAACAATGGAATAATTTGGAATTAATTCCATATGGTTTACTTTTGTTGTTCGGTTATTACTGTTGTTATTATTTTCAACCCATGTGGTATTACTGAAAAAGGTGAGGTGTGCTGTAGGTTGCAGGCAGCTCACCGTCTATGTTTTCTCTGTCGCTGATGTGCTGGAGGTTGCAGCCCGTGTCCTCCCGGCTCAGCTCCGGCTCCGGCCGGTAGGGCTCGAGCCTGGAGTGGTTGTTCCTCCGGTGTTTGGGGCTCGACGACACACAGCAGGAGGTTGTATTCCCCATGGTTTCAGCTAGTCCACTTGATATTCCCCACCCAATACTGTATATTCAGACCTCTCCTGTCCTACTGCTAACGTTACTACAACAACCGAAAAAACGGGGCGGTAACGCGGATAGACAGACCTGGTCCAAACTATAAAATAGCTTCGATGTCCGTTATCGTTACACGCCCTTCCCCGTCTAGAATATGAACAGCTGTGAGAGCGGAGCCATTTAAAAACTGGCGAAACGTTAAAGGTAGGCTAATAAATCAGAATAGTAGCCTAACGATACTCGCCCCCTGCCAAACCTCCTCCTGGCGAAAAGCAGACAGTGCTTCTATAAAACAGGCGTCGGCTTCAGTGTCGACTCGCCCGTTTTATAATTCCAATCCAAGTGTCCAGCTCTGTTTACCAACATATTTGGATAATTCGGACATGATACTTTAAAGGAGAAGGTATTTGCTCGCAGCGCTACATGGTTGCCGATACTGTGCTGCTGCTACATCCGTTGCCGTGGTGCTTTCAGGGGCTCCTCATAAACTGCGAGTTCCGAGCATTCAAAGCGCCTGTGATCGGGAAATTGTCAGTGATGTATTGGTAAGCTACGATTCACCACACAATCACCAGTGAAAACACAAATAATTCTATTCTCAGAAAACCATAAATTTAACCAAATCTTCTCCTAAAAATAATAAAACTTTACATTTTGAGATCATTTGTAATCCTGTATGCTATTGTTTTGCGCCACAGAGGTTTATCTCAGTTTAAAAAGGTGAGTAAACACCATAACAAAAATAGAGGTGAGTAGTCCATGCTACATCCCTAAAATCAGGTACCCTGGACCCCGTAGCAAAATATAGATACACTTTTTTAAATAAAAGATTTTTTCCTGTGGATGTTGTTTTCAGGTGGTACAGAGATGTACTTTGCTCTACAGCAGTTAAGTGGAGAAAGTGCACATAAAGCAACAGATGCGTAATTGATGCCCTTATTAGTTCCTTAAAAATAAGAAATGCATGAGCCATAAAACTTAACAAGTGAAAAATAGAGGCACATGACAATATAAGAACCATATATACACAATTATATAGAAACAACAAACAAACAAGCAAATAGGCCAAAGTATTTCCCTTTTTACTTTGAGTTGCTGACATGGCTTTCAGGCTCCCGCCCTCAGCTGAGGTATCACAGGGAAGTCACGCTTTCTCATTCCTCTTTACGGGGCTGTTACGGGGCTGTTAACCGTACACATGCGCTCCGGCCACTGCAATTTTTCCGACAGTCCCTAAAGGCCGCACTGCAAACCAGCAGCACTGTGTCTGTTGGTTAAAAAGGTTCCGGTTCAAGTGGGTGGTTACAACAAATATATTACAGTCTGTGGTTACAACCGCGTAATAAACACACAACTAATATTAGCTGTTTGCTATTTCTCGAGAGGACAAAAGAAAGAATTGAATAGAATAGATTACAGTGGAATAGAAAGGAACAATCTCAGTGACTCCAGGGGGGTCCAGGCCCCCCCTAGCTAAATTAGTTCCATTTCACACTCATTTTATGCATTTAAAGTCAAGCTGACATGAGAAATTCTGGGATCCTCCTGAACTAAAAATACAACAAAACAAAAATGTCCCTATTCCTCTATCTGCATTCACTTGCATTGTGACAAATACCAATGATATGATACAGTGGATGAGCATCTGGCAGATTAAACAATAAAACCAAACAGATTGATTAAATTGTGTCACCTATCAGTTTGATTATGCCTATAAAATTATACATCATGTTGATCATAAAAAAGAGTGAACTCTATTGCACCATTAATTAAAGGTCATCCATCAGCCATCTGAGTTTAAGTGTTTACCTCCTGGCTCTGACTTTAAGCAAATGCTTGTCATTCCCTGCCTCCAGTTTCTCTGGGCTTAAGTTAATTATTTGATGTCGATTGATGACTCACAAGTCCATATGGGCTCTGCATTGCCTCTGACAGAGTGAAATGGCCGCTCACAGTAAACCTCCCTGTAAGATTAAGTGGGATTAGTGGTGGTTAACATAAGCAAAGTGCTGAGGAATAGCCTAATCCTTTGAGATGCTGCTTTGACACATAAGACAATACATTTTGGGTGGGTCTTGAGTGGCCTATTATTAGTGTATGAGAGGACCTTTGTGAAATAAAGTAGGTATAGTCCCTCAGTTTATTACCCTTCTGGAAATATATACAGCAGGCTCAGAGGTGGTGCTGTAGTGCCGCCTGCTGGTATAACTGCTGTATTGCATTTGATTGAATCTGGTGATGTTGTAAAAAGGCATAACCCTGAATAGAAACAGGTGATACATTTTCTTTTCTTTTCTTTTTTCTTCTTCTTTTTGTGTAATAAACTATTTCATAATCAGAAAGGCAGCTGTAACACTAAATGGAGAGATAATCTGCCTTCTAATGTAGCTCTCCGGTATATATTTTGTGACTAAGGAGCTCTGGTTTAGAGGCAAACTGTTAAAAAGATTCAACTGTTTAAAATCTCGCAAATTTAGATCACAATAAGACAGACAAGAGTCTTCTGTAGTTGTATGAGCGCCCAGCAGGTGGAAACAGTGACACACTCACTGTGGTCTGTGCCACGATCGGTGACTAAGCCCGAGACAATGTCAAAATGAGTTATGTGAAAGCAGCTGTTTTTAATGTTGACGGATGCACACACCATTTGGTATGCTGTCATTTGTGTAGTAATGTTTAAACCTTAAATGGCTACACTACTTCAGCCAAAACCACAAAAAATGTAATGTAATGCAAGAAGAATTACATTAATGTACTTCATGTAATGGAATGGCCCAATTCTGTTTCTGGGGTCAAAACCTATTTCCTGTTCCCTACTAAGTGCATTCCACAGTTGTGTATCTATCAGGGCGGAAGTTGACTGTGTTTCGTAATAGATCCGACAGGAAGGCAGTTTCACAATAGGGCCAGGTGCAAGGCAATTCTCAGTGGTATTGGATTCCTTCTTCATTTTTTTTTGTTTGTTTTTTTTGTTTTGTTTTGTTTTTCCTGTAAGTTATTCCCACAAACACCACAGAGCAAGAAGTGTGTTAATCCAAAATGATGGCCAGATGGTTCAGATAATCAGTGATCTAGACAGAATAAACACAGAGAGACGCTCTGTAATGGAGAAGTTCTGTGTAAAGGAAAAAAACAAACAAACATAACAACAACAAAAAGAGGTGTATTTGGGTTTAGATCTAATCAATGATGATCAATTTTGCTGTTTCTTAGTAAAAATACCAGCTGCAGTACCACTCTACTCCATGTTGCCTGAATTCACAAAGAGTTAAGCACAGTGTCTACTTGTAGAATGAGATGTATAGTCTGTTGTATGCCCTGCACTGCTCCTTTGTACTGAATATAATGTTCTATTGCCTTCATCCCATGTATGTCAGTATGTAGCTGACTTGTCATTCTGTTAGTTGTAGAAATGCCTCTGCACCAGTGTCATCAAGACACTGTACACATCCTGTACATTTATTCTACCTGCAAAATGAAGCGATTCTATAATACAGACTGTCCTGTCATTATTGATCTGTCATAATCCAATCAAAGAAACTGTTCAATCAATAAATCTTTCAACATAAAGCATAACTGTCAACTTTAGCATTTCTGCTGTATGCATCATCTGTCTTAGTCTGGTGAAGAGAGTTGAAAATAGCTTATTTTACCTCTGTGAGTAAATACTGTTTATATTTTTGGTCAAACCAAGTACAAATTTGTGTCGTTTCAGCATGGACTGCGATTAAAAAAGTCATTGAAAACCACAAAAGTATATGAGGCAATTTCCAAACTTGGTCAATCAATAGTTAGATTCCCATGACTTTTTCCAAACTTTTCGAAAATTCAAAATTCACAAAACTTTTCTAGGGCCTGGAAATTTCTGACTTTTCCCTGTTGCTCTTGACCACATGAACCCTGTTAATAATGCATTTGAACTGGGGTACAGTCGATCCTGTTGCATCAGCATTTGTTTGGGTCTTAGGGTTGCTTGGTTCGTGATTGGAGAAGCTATAAATTTTTCATCTTAAGCTTAACTCTTAAGTTGTTTTTGTTTTTATCATGGAATTTGACCATAGTGCAGTAAGCCAGAGGATGCCATTACTGAAAACTAAGCCAACCCTTCCCATCCCTCAGTGTTATCCACATTCCACTGCATTTGATTCACGGAAAATGTGTTCAAATGCTCATCCTTTGTCCCCTTGTTCCAATGCACCGTGTAGTAACAACACGGCTGCTTTCTGCCCCGTCTGTCATCTGGGGAGAACAGCAGAAGATGGGTGAGGAAAGCAAACACTTTGCTTTATCAGTGACAGCCCTTGCATTGAGAGCAGCACAATCAATTCCGCGTATTGAAAGTACAGTACATCGTGTTCTGCGAGCAGACTGCCAAGGTTGAAGCTCAGCATGGTGATAAAGGCTCTATCACACTGAGTCAGACACTCATAATGGCACCTTTGCATTAGCGCTTATTTGATTAATTCATGGTCCAAGTGCTCTGCTTTCTTTTGTCCTTTCCCACCCCCTTTCAATCTCAATGCTAATAACAAGCTGCACTTGCTTTATCACTTGCTTGCCAAGGTTTGAGTTAATTTCACAAACCAGAGATGTTAAAGGGTTTTCTGGAGCATGCTTGCCAGTGAGCAATGTGTCCACAGATCAACTCACAATTCTTTTGCAGGTCTCAGGTATTTAACTGTTACTATTCCAATTACAAAGCTTGGCAGCATCCCCACAAAACCACAAGGTCTCAGAGTCCCTGTCACTACCAACAAATTCCTACTCTTCCCTGTCAGAATAAGGTGATATGGCAAGGCTGTTTTTTTTTACATGACTACTAAGTTTTTCTTTGTGTGTTTGTGTGTGTGTGTTGCAACAAATGTGAAACCGACTGTTGGATTGTGACATTTGTAATTAGACATATATAGAACACAGAGAAAAACTGAGAAAGCACTTTATTGAGACAATTAAAAAAAACATGAGGCTCATCATCAGGTGATCAGAACAAGACAGTGTAGAATATTATAAAGCAGAAGAAGTAGGGGAAATAAATCACCAAAAAAACAGCAACAAAAAAGAAAAAACACTTATGAAGAAAAATCTGTTGTCTTTCATTCCAAATAACCAAATTAAAAATGACAAAGTTACAAAGATGACTTCTAAATTCAGCCACACGCATGCGACAAAGCAAACAAAAGCTCAAAATACCTGCATGCCATGACAGGAAGTTAGTAAGATTTCAACATGCATGTGTTACTTGTGCTCTGCAGTGCTATACTGTATATATACATTCATTCATATTAAGACAATGACAATTTTCTTACAAACCGCATGGACAGGATATTCAAAACACATACAAAATGCACTGTCAAATAAATATTCATATCACAAGTTAGGAAGAATAGTCCTAGCAGAGCACACCAGATGCTGGCAGGTCTCTGAACCTCAAATTCAAATAAAGACAGGTGACAAGTGCAGTAGGGGATAATTCCAGGCTGTGTGATAACATTGGGACTGTGTTGCCTTTGCTAAAAGTGGAATTCAATAAAAAATACACCTTGCTATGTAAAGCCCTGAGGCTCCGGTTCCCTTTGAACATTTGGCTTCTAGCGGCATTTTCCCTGATCAAACCTTGTATCATGACAGCGGTATGGCACGTTCCTGGCCAGGGGAAACAGGCCATCGCAAAGGCTATCCACTGATACTGTCGTTAATTACATAGGAATGTTAAATACAGGGTGACATTGGCAGCAGCAGCAGCGAGGAGGGCACTTGTGACATATCTAGAGATCACAGCGTCTGGAGTCCTGCTCTGCGTTCAAGCCGAGCAGGTCGTGGACGCGCTGCACTTCGGCCCTCAGCTGCTGATTCTGCATCTCCAGGAAGGTGGCGCGGGTTTCCAGCAGCCTCACGTACTCCTTCCTCCTCCGCCTGCAGGCTTTGGCAGCCTCCCTGTGCAAAGGGACAGAAGCTCCTCATGATATTCACTGGCAGCAAACTCTGACCTGAAAAAAGACGCTGTTGGTTTTTCTGGTGGTGGCGCGTGGATACTCAGAGCCGGAGACATTGACATCATCGTGTAAACACAATTAACAGCGGGGACAAGGAGTGTTTTGTCTGTATGTGTTTATCTATGCATGCTATTTGTGTGTGTGTGTGTGTGTGTGTGTCTGTATGAACGAAATTAGTCTCCAAGGGACCCAATAGAAGTGGTCTGTAGTCCACGCACTCTCCCGGTCCCTCGTTTAGCCACGGTAATCATTCAGCCTTGTGTCGATAGATGTCTTTCAAGGCTCTAAGCTCCTCAATCAGAGTCTTGTTTTGATTTTCGAGCACGGCCACGCGATTTTCAAGGCATTTGACATATTCCTTCTTCTTTCGCCGACACTCCCGGGCAGCCTCCCTGGAAGCAATAACAGTCACTCCGTGAAAAACTCAGCATCTCAACATCTTGGCTTTCCTCCAAGCCCAAACAGAACAAAGACTATGCTCTCTGTCTCCCTCGTCTTAAATTGATTTGCACCAGAGAGAGAAAGAAGCCCCCTTTTGTAAGACATCATGAGGCTCTTCCCTGGGGGGGGAGTATACCATGTTGAGGCGAGGGTGATTATGAAAATTGCTTGTGACACTTGATACCTAAGGCCTGGGACATAATAGAATCAACCAAGGGAGAAGACGTCATGCTGTTAAAAAAGCAAGGCAGCAGAATTAGTGATGAGTGACCCTCATAAAAATCATCTTGTGGGAAGATGGGGATCATGCAAAAATGGATAAAAGAAGTGACTGTCAGCGTCAGAACGGTTGTTTAGAGCAAATTAGTTGCAAGACAGAGCCCTTTCACACACAGCAAGCACAGTGAAAGCAATCAATCTTGCCAACCAGCAAACACTTACCCACAAAGAACCAGCCTATCCATGCACACAGCTACAAGTCAGACATGTCACTCTGCACTCACAGGCAACAGAGCAGATAGCAGGCAGGCAACCTAAGAATTATCAGCTAAACATGAAGGATGAAGGAGAATCATGCGGTGGATTGATGACAGGTTTGCGACACGATTACATGCAACCTAAGGCACCGTTCTCGCTCGCTTGCTAGCGTGTTGTTAGTATGCTACACAGTACACAGACAGCAGAGGGGGTTCCTGAGTAAGAGGCAGAAGGTGAGTGCGATCCAGGCCGGCGGGGCTTCTCCAGCCCCCTCTCTACCTGTTCTTCAGCAGGCGCAGCTCCCTCTTCAGTGAGGCGTCCTCCACGGGCTGCTGGGAGCTGTGCGCGGCGGTGATGGCCACCCCCTGGGGCAGGCCGGAGCTGGGGTTGCGCAGCTGGTAGGCGGACATGTCACCCGTGGTGCCTGGGGACACGCGGAGGAAAAAGGCGGCATTGTTGCTGCGTGCATGGGAAGAGTTGGGAAAGTGTCTGTGGCAATTTAATTTTCCAAACCGTTTCACGCTTGGACACACGTGTCTAAATCATGCATATGCAGCATGTATTAGTGACAGATACACCTATAGAAGACATTGCAGAACTTTGCAGGCCACTTTGCTGTTAAAGCAGCCTGTGTCATGATGGATTTATCTTTTCTCACTCTTTTTATGACTTTTGTTCCTCTGAATCTGGTTTTCAAAGTAGAGAATCCCAGCCAAATCAGGAACAGTTTAAATTCACTATAATAAAATGAATAAATAAATACATCCACTATAATTTAGCCTAAAACAACAAATGTCATCAACTTCATGTGCAGTATCAGAATGACTTCTAAGAGTGAGGTTTACTATTATATCTGCATTTATAGTAAAGGCAGGTACACAATTCAAAACTAAATTAACAACAACAACAACAAAAAAATCCCATATAGAAATGCCTGGGACAAAATCAAATCAGCTGGGGTTCCTTGAGACTGATCTATTTTGACGGACCTCTGGCATGAAAACATTTAAGAACCACTTCTCTAAACTAACACCACACAGACGGCGGATCACTGACACGCAAGTCAAAATTCATCAGCCCGTGTGCCGAAAGAGAAAAGGCACACACTGAGCGATGGTGCCATTCTTATCTACTTCCCCTTCTGTCGGCTGCATGCTCAGTTGCAGAGGAACTAGCTGCCCTGCGTATCGTGCAATATGCTGATGAATAATTCTGCGATGTGTTGCCATCGCAAGAGGAACTGCACATAATCACAGCATGACCGGCCGCTGACGTCAATGTACATCTTATTCGCTGGTTAGCATTTACATGTCGCTGCTGGGGGGCCGGTTCCAGGAAAAGCAGTGACGTCAGCCACTGCTGCTATGTGCTTTGAGTGGGCAGAGCACTGAAGCGTTTCACAGAACGACAGAGAGAGAGAGAGAGGGGAGGAGGAGGGAGGGAGATTGAGCAGACAAGCAGACGGTGAAAATGTTTCTTATCGGAGTCAGCTTGTTGCAGAAAGCTGACTATGGAAAATATTTACACTGATTTTTCAACAATTTCTTTGCTGTTTTAAAAGAGCCTGTTCAAAATGTTATTTAGGGGATTGCTGAGCTTTTTAATGGTAGTATACAATAAACAACAACAATTTCAGGTCTGAAAAACTAAGCTCTTGATCAACAGGTTTTTTTTTCTTTTTTTAAATTTAGAGTCCATTTAGGATAAATTAATTAGGAATTTCTCCAAAATCATTCCCTGCAAATATATCACTGCACTCGCTCACTTCAGCATTGAAAAATTGCAGTTTGAATCATTCCTAAATGAGCATTTCAATGTCAAGAAGATCTAACAGCAAAAGAGATGGCAGCCAACATACCTGATTCTGTCTCATCCCCAGTTACAGCCATATCTCCTCCCAGGTTTTATCCAAGAGAAACTCTCTCCTTCAAGTCTGCTCTCTGACTGAAATGTTACCACAGCCGGCAGCGAGGCTATGTGTGCAATTTACAATTAGAGGCATTGACATCACTGTGACATCACTGGCCTCCTGATGTCAACAGCATGGTTTGCTTGCTATGAGTCAGGGACTCTGCTGTTTGTCTTTTGGCCAGAGAGGATTTTTTTTTTCATCCAAACTAGAGCAGAACACTGAAAAGTCTATGGCTTGTTGAGGATGGACAGTTAGTATAGTCTTATGTATTCTGGAATAAAGTCCTACAAGCTCTGACACTCTCTTTAACAACCTAATCGTTCTTTATGTACACCAGAAATAAAACTTGTAAACATATCCTGCTATTTCCATGTTATTTCACTCCAAAAGAAATATTATATTTGTACAATATTATCATCAGACAGACGTAACAGTACAGTCTTTTTCATTTTTTTTCTAGCTGACCATTTTAGTAGTGGGCAGAACAACACAGATTTAAAGGAATATTTTGTTAACTGGCATATTCATGGCAACAGGGAGACTTGGGTTCATGTGAACACCTTAAACCGAATGACACCTTAATATATGGGCAATAGCTGGGAAACTCTGTTCATGTGAAAGTGTCACCGCAAAATAAATCTCTCTACCAGTTGTTTCAACAGACAGTACTGAGACAGCTGGCTCCCTCTGCTGGCGTTCCAGAGGTAAAGCAGGGGACTTGAGGTCTGCTGAGACAATTCTATGACATCACACCACTTCTTTTTTAGATCTCCAAGGTACCTTCTGAACCATTTAAGGAGGCCATGAGTTCAGAGTGAGTCATCAACACCAAATAAAACATCCCTCCCCCTTTATCACTCACCCCCTTTGTTGTGAAATGGTCCTCCCAGTCTGAATGTGATACTTGAATTAACACTTGCTGATACAGAGTGTCGATGCCAGAAGTGATTACAACGTCAAAATTAAAATGAGATAGAATTAGAATTATAGAGAATATGATAAAGAAGGATATTGTGGCAGACTGTGGCAGAAGAGTTAAAGTTGAAAAAATGAAATTTTGGTCTGGTGGACTTTTGAGGATTTTAGGATTTGATTATTTTACTGTGTTCTCTCTGTTATGTAATTGTGATCAGAACTACAACTACTAGTTATTTGCATTGCAGATTAACCCACCGATTATTTTTTAAATTCATTAGTCTATAAAGTGTCGAAAATAATAGCAAATGCAGAGCCAAAAGTGATGTCTTGACATTGCTTCCTTCGTCTGACCAGCAGAGCTGTGACAAATCTAGAACTCAAATCGATCAGGATTCTGGGTGTTACCTGTCACTATCATGTCTTCCACTGGCATAGTGTACTGCTGAGTACTGCCATCTACCATCCCCCTGTGGTAATGAAAGATGCCTGGCAGAGGATATGGTGTTGGCGCACCGGGCATGGCCACAGACGGGACAGGGACACTCTGCATCCCCTCAGGCAGGATCGGAATGGGACCTCGTGAAGCGAACGTGGCTGGAAGAAGGAAAAAAAGGCCACATAAGTAACAGGTCAGGACTACTTAATTACTAAACCTAGTTGTGATAAATAATGTTTCCATTTTTTCTTTATGTATTACTATGTAATTAGCTTAAATAAGGGCATCAAAAGTTTAAAATGTAATTTTCTCATATGCATAAGCCACATGTTTAGCATTTGGATAAAATGGGAAATAATTCTGTGTAGATAAAATGTTTTGTTTATATCATTATTACTATTATTATTAATAGTAGTAATAGTAGTAGTAGTAGTAGTAGTAGAAGTATAATTATTTCTAGTACTAGTAGCACCACTAGCAGTGGTAGTAGCGATGCTAGTGTTATTAGCAGTAGCACTAATAGTATTAGTATTAGCAGCAGTAGTAGGAGTTGCCATAGCGGCAACAACAGTATTAGTAATAGCAGTAGTAATAGCAGTATAGTATAGTGGCAGGGGTAGTAGTAGCACAAGTAGTAATAATGATAGTAATAGTGGCAGTAGAGGTGGTAGCAAATGCTCAGCTTTCACACAAGCATATTGTACTGGCCTTGGCTGGTCTGGTATCCAGTTGTAGGAACAGATGCTCTGGTTGGAAGAACATCATGTGGCTGAGTTGGCTCATCCATCTCATCTGTGCTCAATTCTTCAATTTTGACAGGAAATAAGGTTGTTGATGGTGGTATCTCACCCTTATTTCTCCTGTGCAAATAAAAAATAATCTGCTAAGCAAGGCAATGCAGATGTGATGTCAGTCACCCTCTGCTAAGTAATACACACTTACCTGGCAGGTAGCTCTCTCTTTGTGGATATACTAGAAGTGGAAGCTGCTTCTGAGCTGCCAGAATCTGCTTGTCCTCTTGTCAGCATCTGAAAGAGGACAACCTTTTCACAGGTGAAACAATAGTTTTCATGATCACTTAAAAAATGATCTAAATTCCTCGTTTAAAACAGTTTTCTGTGATATATTGCTCAGTTTTTCCTCAGTGTTTTCTGTGGCTTGTCCTGTTGAGGAAATAAGTAACACTGCCTCTATTAGTTTTGTTAAGGTGACACAAATCGTATCTTATTGTGAATGATTAGGCTTAGGTTAAAGCTGTAAGGTTATCATTTAGCTGCTCCAACAAAACAGACTACAAAAATACTGGCTGAGAATGGCTCCCTCTGCTGGACAGGTGCATATGCAATGCCACTCTTCTGCTGGCATGAGAAAAGAATTGTGTAGCTCATATACAGAACTAATATCAGCTAACGTTAGCGAACCAACGCATTCATCTTTCCTTAGCCGAGTGAGTCCAAATTTTATTTTGTAATATCAATTACTTTTTATAATTCTAACGTAGAGGCATGATCAAGCAAAATCTAAAAAAAATAACTGCTAACGTCATAACTCCACTGACATAAAAAAAAAAAAAATCACCCCAGAGGCCCTAGGAGCATTCGGAACTGTTATCTCTACGTTAAGCTTTTGCTAGCTATGTCGTCAGTTAACGTTAGCAGTTACTTTGTGCCCATAAATTTAGTCCAAACAATGCAGTTTCTATGTTTTGGTGTCAAATGCTAAAACAGCCTGGCCTGGGCCCTGAATACATCAAGGTTTGGTGAATGGCAGCCCCTGTAGTAGCTAGCTAGCTAAGTTAACCAATAAACTGTCAAACACTGTTATCAACTGACGCAATCATCGCATCATAGACAGTAACTTGTGACTTTCTAAGCAAGTTAGTTCCTTGCTGAGACCCAGTGGTGCACTCACGTTATGTTTCCTTCGTTGTCTGAAACCCGCTGAAACTTACGAAAAAAATATAAGTTAATAAACTGTTGTTATAATTTGTTTAAATTTGAAAATCACGTCCACGAGGAACGTTCGACATGAACATCAAGGATTCTGATTGGCCAAAAAATAAATAAATAAATAAAATAACTGCTTATCTGTCACTTGGTTTATAGGCAAAAATAAATTCTTGATCGGTGGGTTCAAAACATTGATCATTAATAAACATTACATTATGGATCAATGTTTTCAAAACGAAGTAGAGTGTTCTTCCAATTTTGGTGTTCTTCTAATACTCTATCACAACACAGCGCCAATTAATTTTACTGACATTCCACATCCACTGTGTATTTAACTGGGAGATGATAGCATTAATAAAAAAAAATGTTATTGAGGAAGGGCCTAATTGGATTGGGTGTGTTCATTTACCAATAGGCAGGAGGGAGGAATTAACCTACCTAAATTTCCAAAGGGAGTTTTATGTAGACAACCATGGTTTCAAGTGCTCATATGACTGAGAAAGGCTAAATAGGTTATGTGAGACGAGTTACCGAGATATTACTTTAAGGGGAAGAAGAGCATGTTTGATATATGTAAAGTATATTGATGACAGCAACTATTTATTTTATTGCAGTTATCTTTAGTATTCAGTGGTGTTTCTGTAAGTTTCTATTTTCATTCTTTCTACTTAGGCCCACTATTAACACGTAGCTGCTATTCATAATCGTTTGAATGAATCGTTAAAAAATGAAGTATTTCTGACGTGGGTTTTCTTCACTTTGCAATTGCAGCACAATATCACTTTGCTGCAAGTATTTTAGACTTTGGATCTTTTACATTAGGAGGTGAGCAGGAAGGCAGCACAGTGATAGGACCTAGCGTGGTATTGGCTGTGTAAAATCTGCGTACTCTCTGCCTTTTTGCAGCTTTGTTTGACAGTTTGCGTATCGAAGAACAGTGTTTTGACGTGCACAACTAATCATAACGGTCCACTATCAAACAAGGTTAGTCTACAACAGGACTTGGGTAAATGCAAGAGTAGTACACAATCCCTTAGAGGTTTCCGTAGTTTTAGCCGATACCATTTCAAAATGGGGATATACCTATAGAAAATGTCGTTTCATAGCATGAGTCTGGGTGTGTTTTGTCCTACTTTTATACAGAGGTATACACACTATATGTGCTATTAAAAATCTGAAAATCCTCAACCAAGTGTTGTAAAGGGAAAAACGCTAGTTCAATATACTTCTCCAGCTGATACAATGGTATAATCCAAGAGGTAGCGTAATGGAAGACCTGTAAGTGAGACAGATCAAACCTATGACACCGGAGAAACTTGAGTTTTAAAACAAGTGAATAGAGTACAGAGGTACGTACTCTTCAAAACTTTACGCTTGACCTCAGTAACTTGTTTTTGTCAACAGGAATACCAGGGTTTGCCGTGTTGTCAGTGCAAATGTAGGGAAATTGCAATGAAGAAGCCCATTTGCTAACGACAGCTAGGCTAGCTTTTTGCTAGCTAACTAGCTGCTGGCTCTAGTACATGCAAAACTAAGGACTTTGGTAGGAAGAAGTAGCATGCTAGGTGGATGCTAGGTAGCCTGTTAGCTAGCCTTCCTATTTTGGGATTGGCATTTCGCAAGCTAGTACCTTAACATTTTCACAACTGTAGGGTGTAGCTTTCTAAGTAGACTGTTTATTCAGTAACGTTAACACCTCGTTGTGTAAGACGAATGTCAGCTAATATGAAACAACTAGCAAGGGAAATGTGCATGATGTTGTAATGTTTCCTATGACGTTAAATCAACTGGTTTGAATGACGAGAAGCAACACAGGGCCTAGTTTCTCTTACTTGCAGGTAACCTCTGAATTCTTGTGTAACAGATAAACCTAAGTCGTATGGAGATTTATATCGGATAATTCAGCAGCCTTACAAGGCAAAGCGCTCTGTTACAGTTTTATTGATGTGTAATGGCTTCCCCATTGACTGTGTACATTGTTGATGGGCGCTGATGGTGACAGCTCATGAACTTGAACACAATGTTTATATCATGTTGTTTATCAGTTTCCTAATTCATGTGATCAGATTATTTGCAGCAGAGTGTTTACCTTAATCCTAATTTATGTTGACTTGTTCTGTATATTGAGACCTGTTAACTTTACTCTTTACTCTAACAGTTTTACAGTGTATTATTGGTTAGTTAATGATGCTATTACAATTTTGAATAATAAATTAAAAATTTGAGGTTATTTTGTATTGACTACACCACACTCCAAGGGCTTCATGCAAATTATTGTACACACAGCAAAAGCACAGAAAAATGTTTTTGATTGAGATTAAGTTTATTGAATTTATTCTACTTCCTTGCAAAATATTTTTATGTTTTCCTTGAATGCTCAAATCTTGGTACTGCTTCTCAGGCCTGCATCAATAACCTGTTGAAAAACTCACATTAGACCACATTAAGTTTTAATTTTAAGTTGCATGAACTGCCAGATGGACAGGTAGGTTGGTACATGAGGACAGACAAGAGTAGTCAAATCTAGAAAAGTGTATTAATCCATTTCAGTAGGCAATTTTACCCAGTCATGTACATGTCTTTCCAATTTCATTTATGCATTCACTGTTTGTTCTGGCAGGCTAAAAGAGAAACCATACAATGTCCTTGAAGCCGCGGGTGGTGGATTTTGACGAGACATGGAACAAGCTATTGACGACAATCAAGGCGGTTGTGATGCTCGACTATGTGGAGAGAGCAACGTGGAATGACAGATTCTCGTATCCTATGCAAACTTGCCCAGTATTGTAGTCTGTGATTTAAATTACAACACAAATGTTTTCTGCTACATGCTAATACAAGGGCTGTGGCCAGACACTGAAACACCTGGTGAGCACAGTGAAGCAGTTGGCAGCATGAACAGATCTTATTGTATTTGACTTACTGTAATGTAGCATCAGATATGGCTAGTTAAAATAGGGCACTAGCATAACGGTTTGCAGAGAGGTGACTCATCAAATTAGCATTGTTCCTGTTTGTAATAATACTTATGGTGCAGGATGTCAAAATAAAATGCAGAGCTCATAAATGCATTGTGTTTATTAGGACCACAACAGTGGCCCTGATAATGAAAATATGATGAAAGATATGATGAAAATATAGTGCTATTACAATAACAGTCATATTAAAAGTTCTAACTCCCTCATAAAAAAAAAAAAGTGTAACATGTATATCCTTGCTATCTATCCTTAACTCTGACATCAGTGACATATATGCCTTGTGTGTTGCATACCCAGAGCCCCTGGGTGAAAGATTGTACACAGAGACCAAGGTGTTTCTTGAGAATCATGTTCGGCAGTTGTACAAGGTAAACAATACCGGCTCCCCGGTAACTCCCCAGAGGCCGCCAAAGAACATTTCCAGAATGTATTCCTTTATTACCGCATTATGCTGCTTCCTATAATGGCCATCGCGGTCCTTTGTGCATTTCAGAAAGTCCTGGAATCAGAGGAGAAGGTTTTAGTGATGTACCACAGATACTGGGAGGAGTACAGCAAGGGAGCGGACTACATGGACTGCTTATACAGGTAATGTCCTTGTTTCCCTCTTGATAACATACTGAATAGCAGCATAAGCAAAATAATCCTAGGCATGGCAAAGATAGGTAATACTAGGAATAGAAGGTAGAGATTGAGTTGCGCTGTGATGTGGCAGGTTTTCGAGGCTACTGTTACAGTTATGATTTCTTCCTTGCATGGGATACTGCATTCTGTCACAAGCTTCCTTTCCGCTTACAGTTGTTATTGTACTTTTATAATATTACCTTGAAATGCATAGCGTGATGTGCCAACAGCCATTTGGTGTGTCCTGATTCATTCTAAATCAATACCCCCTTGGAGATGTGTCAGATCTATTTTTATGCGTGCTTCCCACTGGACTGCCTGCACATGCATCTGCCTTTGTGATTTATTTTGTCTTCGAGTAAGCGAGAGAGGATGATGACTTCGGTAGTGACATAGTAACGCCCAATTCTTTACAGAGGAGAAAGGCACTTATTATCCTTCCCTGACCTCCAAGCACATATGCTTATGTATATAGGCGTACTGTCAAAGACAAATTATCATCCAGTGGAGGCTGGGCTGAAGGGTTTTCTCTCATTGTCACCCGAATAAAAATATTAACACCTTTAGTCATTGTCCTACTCCTTAATTTATAATAATTTGGTATGTTACACTACCCAGTTGTTTCAGCAGTCATTTAGCTCTCAGTCATGCTAGTGTTTTACACCTGTCAAAGCTTGAGCTTATGAGAGAAATGGGGGCAAGTGTCATCACTGGCCTGCTGATAGAAGCAGACAGCACAGCTGTGAAAACTACTTGTCATTAAGCTAGACTGAGTCAGCCAACGCAGATCGGCATGGTGACAGCCAAACTGTCTGTCTGTCAGTCCAGCTGATAGCTGTCCTGCTGTTAGCTTGCTCTTTGTTTCCTTGATATGCACTGACACATGCCAGAGGTGCTTTCATAGTATTTGCAGTACCAGGATTGATGAAGATCCAGCTTCTAAGTACTTGTTCTTGGATCAGCAAATGAAGCCTCTTGATACTGATACCTGTGTGGTTTGCACCTTGGCGCTGTATAACATGTTTCCGCTGAGATAAAAAGTGAAAATGCTGAAATGCTGCTATTTGTAAAGTTCTGAAGTCGGCATAGCATCTACTGCTTGGAAGAGCAGACTTGGCTATGCCATTCTCTTTAATTTGGCCTAACCTACTGCACTGTTCTTTATCTGCTAACCTAGTATGATGAGATGGTTGTGTACAAACCTAATATTTGGTGTAGTGAATGACTACAAATTGAGTAGCACTTGGATTGGTGCTTATATTGGCCAGTTTGCTTGACAAACTTAGTGCCCATCTGGTAACGATGCACCTCCCAACTACAATTATACACACACACAGTACACAGCTGATAACTACGGCTTCAGCTTCTTGAGATGCATTATGTCATTTTTTTCACTATTTACTGAAGTTAATCAACACTCCCCACAATCTCCCCCCTTGTTCAGGTATCTCAACACCCAGTTCATCAAGAAGAACAAGCTGACAGAGGCAGACCTGCAGTATGGCTACGGCGGGGTGGACATGAA
>OMLF01020408.1:0-15853 GCA_900302615.1 Holocentrus rufus
AAGAAGAAGAAGAAGAAAAAGAGCTCGCAGGAGGACACGGTGAGTGGGCTGGGCAGAGACTCAAAGTCAAGAGACTCAAGATGGTCAGATTGGCAAGCAGTTTTCAGAGTGCATGTTTTCTGTAGTTATTGTCAGTACTGCAAAAAATCCCAAATTGAAGTCATTTCATTTCATATTCAGTGTTAAATCCAGAGTTTTCAGGATTTTCTTGAATCAAATCTCATTTTCTTGATACTAGTGGGCTGATCAGCCTTATTCTGCCTTGTTTCAACATATTTATACTTGTTCCCAGAGAAACGTCTTAAATGAAGCGGCATTGGACATAAATCAGATTGAATTTTATCCCACTGCAAGATTTTTTGTACTTGTTTAAAGAAAGACAAGATTTTAACACTAAATATAAGACTAAATGATCTGTTAAGATGGAGATGCAGATAAGTGTGTTGAGCAGTATAGGAAATGCACTGAGTGGAGATCCTTCTTTTCAGTTATTTTTTATTTTTAATTTTAATTTTTAGTTTTTTATCTTTGAAGGGAAGTCACTCATTTGTAATTTCTACAAAACAAATACAGAAACCCAACTCAACTCAAACATTCTGCACACTTTTCTGAAAAGCTCCATAAACACACTCCGTGTCAGTGCTCACCAGTCATGTGTGAAACCCGGCCAAGCTAACCGTGCGTTTGTGTGTCCAGTGGGACGGCGTGGGACCCATCCCTGGCTTCTCCAAGTCTCCCAAAGGGGCGGAGATGCTTTGGCACCCCGCGGTGGTCAAGCCTTACCTTACTCTGCTGGCTGAGAGTTCAAATCCGGCCACTCTGGAGGGTGCCGCCGGGTCCCTGCAGAACCTGTCAGCCGGAAACTGGAAGGTACAGTATGGATGTCTGCATTTTAAATGTGCATACACACAGACACACACACACACACACAGGAAAAAAAAAACAAAAGATGCGCTCTTTCTGTCTGGAGGCAGCCTGGCTAAATGCCGTATCCTAGGAGACATGCCATCTATTCAGCTTGTTAAAGAGGATTTAACAGCTCACCTCCTTCTCTGTGTTACTCAAGCTGACGTCAGTTTTACACTCAGCATCGCACACACTAAAACGTAAACCTCGAAACCATCCATTTTCAGCAAAGTGTGTCCCATATGGTGTCTAGACCCTTTGGAAGTTTTAATGCTTTCCTTGTGTGTGTGTGTGTGTGTGTGTGTGTGTGCAGTTTGCAGCATATATCCGTGCAGCAGTGCGTAAGGAGAAAGGACTTCCCATCCTAGTGGAGCTGCTGCGGATGGATAACGACCGCGTTGTGTGTTCTGTGGCCACCGCCCTGAGAAACATGGCCCTGGACGTCAGGAACAAGGAGCTCATAGGTCAGGAATCAATACTGAAGGTCTCTTTGCACTCACATGAACACAAATGCTGTCTGGCAATGAACCGTTCAGATTCTGACGGCAGATCAGTTCGGTTGATTAACCTGAAACACCGACGTGAACGTTCATACTGCTGTTTAAAAATATCTAAGATCCTAAGAGTCCTTGTGACATTGGTGCACTGAAACATCGATAACAAAAGAGTCACCCTGACACACAAAGGGACAGTGCAAGACATTATTTGACTATATTTTTCACTGTGTGTGTGTATATATTATTTAATGCACCAAACAGCACCATGCTCTGCATAGTAAGCCAGTGGTGGACAAGAACAAGGTGAAACAAGCTTAAAACCAGCGTTTTTTAATGAAATAAGGCAGCAGAAGACCAGTGCATGCTCCAGTTGTTTTAACTACTGAATATTATTTTCACATTGTGAGGCTCCAGAGGTATTGTAGCCCTCTCCATTTCATGAATCCGTCTCATTTCAGGAAAAACACGTTTTTATGTGCTCACTGTGTAGAATTAATGAGGAGTTCGAGATCCAGCAAGGCAGGGGTGACGCCTGTAGGCAGAGCGGGGGGAGCTTTTATTTTTGGTGTGGTTTATGTGTGCGTGTGTGTGTGTGTTTGGGTCCTTCAGTGGCACAACTCTGCTCGACTGAAGGACAGATAGGGGAAACGAGGCTTTTTTAACACCGGGGTGCATGGATTCTAACGCCCTTGGGACAAAAACGCAATGTCATTTAGGAAAAACACCTCGCTGCAGCCCGAGGCAGAACAAATATATCATTCATGATATAGAAAGTACATAATGTAGTCTAAGTCACCGTGGCAGACGTCCACTAATGCATTATGTAAGATGTATAAAAAATGCACTGAATGTCTGAGGTAAGTGTCCACCCTTGCCCCTCTCAAACCCAGATTATCTATCAGGTTCAAGTCTTGATATGAACCTGTAATGGCTTGCTGGGTCTCTCATCACTTTCTCTCTGCCTCCCCTCCTCTCAGGGAAGTACGCCATGAGGGACCTGGTCAACCGTCTCCCGGGGGGAAACACCACCCTGCTGTCGGACGAGACGGTGGCAGCCATCTGCTGCACCCTGCATGAGGTCACCAGCAAAAACATGGAGAACGCCAAGGCGCTGGCCGACACGGGCGGCATCGAGAAGCTGGTCAACATCACCAAGGGCAGGGGAGACAGGTGTGCTACAGCGGCGGATGCTTGTTTGAAATGTCCGATCGAGTCAACCGACCAGCTTTTAACGAGCGCGCAGCGATACAAACTTGACTTGCACACACACACACACACGCACAGTGTTCAGCTGTATGTGTGTGACACCTGGCCTATACAGTGTCCCGGACATCACTGGGATTTTCACACAAACGCACTCACTCACCCACTCAATCATGCAGGCGCACACACACTCGCACTCATGCCTATAAATGCTTGGAGAAGGAGAACCCATAGCCGCAGGGAAAGTGGTTTTGTATGTGCCGAGGTTACGCTTCCCAGAGGACTGCTGGAATTGCAGCTATTTCTAGCCTATTGTATATTCAGCAGTGTTCCAGGTTGAAACAGCCTGAGGGCACATTCTTCCTTCAATCATGCTAACGTGCGATATCACTGTGAAAGGGGTTGAAATGATTCACATATATGCTCAAAGACAGTGTGCTAATGTTTGTTTGTCTCCCAGGTACTCCATGAAGGTGGTAAAGGCGGCCGCTCAGGTGCTGAACACACTGTGGCAGTACAGAGACCTGCGCACCATCTATAAGAAGGTGAGGCATATTGGGCTGCAGTATGGTCCCTCCTGTCAGTCCAATAGGGATGCTGTGAACATTTTTCCAATGAAGTTATTTTCTGTGCTTTTAATATGGGAAACACTATAAGACGTTACTTTTCCATGGAATTAGAAACTGTAAAGATCTGTTTGCATCAGTAATGTTGGTAAATCTTTCTGTATTTCAGCTAAAAATCACATTAAGAAAGTTCCCAAAAGCTTAATTTCCACCTAAAAGCGGAAATAATGGAAAATGTGTGAATATACCAAAGATTTAAGCATTCAAATAAATAGGAAACTGTGCCTTTAAAAAAAAAAGCATCCATGTGCATCACAGGATGTTCTCAAATACTATACACAAAGCACAGACCTCATAATAATTACAAATTATTTTAATAACACTCAGCTATGCACACTGTTCTAGTCCTTCAAACCACCACTTTTCCCCTTTGTGCTGTCTGACAGGATGGATGGAACCAAAACCACTTCCTCACTCCAGTGTCGACACTAGAGCGGGATCGGTTCAAGTCCCAGCCCACCCTCCCCACCAGCACCATACAGATGTCTCCAGTCAGCCACCCTGGTAGGTTCACTTGGCTGCAGGCCCTGCCAGACTGAAATGCTTGAGGTGCAGCAGAGTGTAGCCCGAAATAGTGCAAATCCACAGATAAACACTGCCAGTGAAACAAAACAAAAAAAAAGCTCTGGAATGTAATTTTGGCGTTTTCTGTTTTTTTTTTTCCTCTCTCCACAGCTGGCAGTGCCACGTCGTCTCCTGCCATGCTGGGCCTCAAAGAGCATAGAGAGATTATCAGAGATTATCAGAGGGCACAGTCAACTATGCAATTTTATAATTACCAAGGGGACAACAATGTCCATAAAAAACAATATACAGGTACTCTAAGCACGCACACTTGCACACATCAGGCGGCCATTGAGCTGCATACAGCTTGCATATCAGTAAAGTCTTTGGAATTTAATTCAAACCATATCAGCTCTGTGCACCAGACTGCAATCAAAGGAAACCCTGCGGGCCTCCCTGTGAAGGCTGTAATCCATTTTATCCCACACAACGCTCCAAGCAGATTCCATGCCCTCTCTCCACTCTGTGCCAACACCACCATCACCAGGATAGTTTCCTCTCTCTTATCACCTCCTCCAAGGCCTGTTAGCCCTTATACAGCCGGCTACTTTAAAAAGGAGCACTTGAGGGTTTTTTTTTCCTATGTGCTGGAAGTGGTCTGTCTAGCTGTGGAGTGGGCTAGCCCACCAGAGCAGGACGTGTCTTTTCTGGGCGCTCTACAAAGCTGCCATTGTTAGGTGGCCTGTGCAGGCCGGGGCAGTGACAGAGGGTGGGTGGGCACCCAGACGTACTACAGCCAGACGAGAGCTCTCACCGGCCCACGCTGGCTGGCTGAAGCACCGGGAGGGCAGAGTAAACACAGCGAGCCGCAGCCTCAACAATCCATGCGCTGCATAGCGGAGTGGAAATTGAGTTTCAGGATTCCACTGGTCAGATAAAGTGCAAAGGAAAATACCCGTCCCATGGGCTATGTAAACATCAGAACAGCAGTAGCTAACTCTATTATTTGGTGTTATTCTTCGCCCCGGCACAGCTAGCACTACTTTATCCTGCTTTATCAAAATACAGACATCAGCTCCACCGGGATGTGTAGACTCTTCCACTGATATGTTATTAAGTGTATTTGCAGCAAGCCCTACCATTTGATGTGAAGCTATGCTCATTTTTTTTCTAGGGTCTGGGAAGCCTTCTCCATTTTATTACTCATCACCCACAAGAGAGGAGCCTAGGAGAACACAGGTGAATATAATCATTCCACATAAATCTTTGGCTGCACAGAAGATTTGTATGGCGGCGCATTCTTCCTCTCTCTCTTCCCTCCCTGCCTCCTCTCTCCATTCTCTCAGTATGCTTTGATTCTGCATAACCAGGTTCACCAATGAGCTTCTTGTCATGCCAAGTATGCCTGAACCGGCTGAACTCCGCAGCGTTTATCTCCTGTAGTTGAGTTGATCCAGGCAGGTGAGAACGAGGCCGCTCAAACTGGTTTCGTGGGAATAAGGAGACAGAAATTGACAGCGCATCTGTCAGTTTCTCATGCTTGGACATAAAGAATATGAACCATGGGCAAACCACAGTATCAAATCCTGCTCATATTCGGCTATTTCTTGATGTGGTCTGAACTGGGATGAACACCACAGGAGGTAAATTGCCTCAGAAAGCACAGATGTAACTTCAGCTATGCATGATGGATTCAAAGACTGGAATCCGGATGTGTTTTTACTTCCCCTGTTGTCAAAATCTCTTACCTCACAGTATGACAGAACACCAAAACTCTGTCAAGTGAACAAGCTACTCATGTGAATTTTGTTTACCAGCTTGCAAATCTCCAGCATTGAGTTTGCAAAGAGGCAATGTTTGCAGCTCTGTCCGATTTGAGTGAAATCCAGTGGCCAGATAGCCAGTGGCCCCGGGATTACTTTACTATATTTGGGTGGTGTTCCAGATCCGGGATTTCTGCCATTAGATGATTACTGCTTTATAACCATAACTGTTGCGCTCTATTCAACTGTTAGTGGCAAGGTCTGACATCTGGGACGTTCAGGCCGGCTGCCAAAGAGCATTGTATCCGTGTGCTATTGTCTCCGAAAATTAAATTCCGAAAACAAATGATCAACAAACATAAACCATCGCGGAGGCTGCAGCATTGCGAGGGGGAGAATTATTCAGCGTTGGTGGAGGCTTACGCTCTATTTGAGCATTGTGAACCTAAACAAATCAAAGAAAATGAACTGTAGGTGTGATCTCTCCCTTAGGAAATGAAGGGGTTCCTTCAAGGAGATATTTGATAGCATTGGTGCAGGGCTCTGTTTGAGATCCCTCCACAGTGCTGTGTAAACTTGGCGAGCACGACCAGCTCTTCCACCCCACTAGGCTAATACAAGGAGACTGACACATATTTCACTGCGGATGAATGAGGGCGTTGGGAGTGACCCAGCACATCAGCCTTTGTCTGAGCAAAAGTGAATGTGACTGCTGGGATAGGGATGGTCTGGGTGCATCTCAGGCACCTGTCACTGCGGGACACGTCCATGCATGCCCGCTCAGATAACAGGCACAATGAGGAGGAGGGAGAGAGAGATCCCCCGTGTCCTTCATCCCATCACAGGCAGACCAGTAAACATGTGAGGACAGTGAGGATATTATACCCCGTTTATTTCAGGCAAACACATTTCCACCTATCTTCAGGATTTCTGCCCTATATGTTTGATAAAAGCAGCTATCTGTTGCATTAGCTGTCACGGAGCTGCTGGATAGAGCATGGTCGATCCATTTTATGGCTGAAGAAATCTCAGCCAGACAGAAGTTCATGTTGAGGAAACTTCTTGCAATATGTGCAATATATACCTCTGGATTATGTAACAAGAATGTTTTCCAGCGGTTTGTTTTGTCCATAAATCTCCCAATCATGTCAGGTGGAAGATTATTTTCCTGTATTTTTCCTGCTCTTTTTGTGTTCTGATCACGTGCCTGTCAAAACCACTTCATCACACCATGCTGTCTTTTTTTTTCCCTCCTGTAGCCTATGTACTACACAGAGGAGCAAAGCAGGAGGAACTATGACACCTACAGAATGTACCTGCAGCATCCTCACGGCTACGATGACCCGTACCTGGAGGAGGTCATTACCTACCCTCCCACGGTCGACTACAGCTCCCAGCCTCATGGACTGAAATCCACCACCAACTATGTGGACTTTTACTCTAGCACACGGAGGCCTTCCTACAGGGCAGAGCAGTACCCCGGCTCTCCTGACTCCTGGGTATAGGTCTGGAGACACCGAGGGGTGAGGGTCAAGATGCACCTACGTCTTAGTCGAGAACCCTTTCCACCCCTGATCCTCAGGTCAGGGGCGTGGGAAGCTTCATGTCTAGGGGCATCTTCACCCTGCAGCAGAGGAAGGGGGAGGATGGGCGGAGGGCACTGAAACTGACGGACTCTTAAATGAACTTTTCTTTGTGAGTGTGTTTGTTTTAAAAGTGAATGTGTGTGTGTGGGGGGGACGGGGGAGGAGTTCAACCGAGCGATGGCAGAAGGAAAAATGGAATGTGCGCCAAAGAAGGAAATCATGGAATGTTGGTTTTTTTTTTTTTTTTTTTTTTTACTTAAAGAAGATGGAATCATGCAGGGGGTTTGTTGAGGGACGGTACCGGACACTATCGTGAGACACGTGCGTCCTGCTCTGTCTAGATGTTAGGTTTATTTTCTTTACAAAACTCTTAGCTGTGATAGCATGGTGAAGGTGTGAGTCATGTGAGGAAGGGTACGCGGTAAAGAGTCAAAAGGTAGGGAATGTGTATGTGTATGTGCCGAAGCCAAATGGATCATGACCTCATATCTGTAAAAAATAAAAAACAAAAAATACTAAACTAATGATGTTAGTTTGTACAGAGGGAGCAAACTGTATTCGTACTTAATGTTGAAGTTGTGTATGCCATGGAGTCTTGTACATTTCCTTCATTTTATTGTAAATACAGAAAAAATAACATGTTACCTGGTTTACACTCATCAGCACTGGTAAAAATAAACTTGTGCCATGTTAAATCTCTATAGATATATAAATATATGAAGAAATTAAGAGATGTGGGAAAAGATGGCATAACACAACCATGCAAAGATAATAAAAGTTCACTTTTGTTTAAACTGATTGTGTAATTGCACACCTTTTTGTGACTTTACAGGTACAGTACATATACTTTTTTTTAAAATATATTTTCCATTCACTGTTTCCTCACCTCACATGGGGTGGTTCACTGCCATTTTTATGCACATCAACAGAAATAAATGTGAACTTTCGGCCCAGGAAGAGCTCAAACTCTTCTCGTCTCCTCTTCATCTTCCTCTGACATCGTGTCTTTGCATGTGTTCACCTGCTGTGAGGCATAAATGTTTCATTTCATACCGTCTATGTGCAGGCTGCATGCATGGGGTTTTATTAGGCAGACTGAATCATCTGGACATTCATGGATGGGCAGGATTGCGTAGGGAGACTGCAAACAATCTCTACTGGGATCAATAAAGTATCATCTTTTGTCAGTTTCAAAAATCATATTAGAATTTCATGCAGTATTTTAGTAGCTTTCATTTATATTGCCATGCACATTATCTTTTTAATGTAGATGAATGCCATTTTAAATTCAAAGGTTATGTTTTTAGATGTTTGTCAGGTCAATTTTGAACTAAAGAAATTGCATGAAAAAGTGAAGCGGTTCAAAATGGTTCAGGACACACCCTTTCTTGTTGTGGTCTTTAATATGTTGTTTTCAGTCTGGATGTGCCTGAAAAGCGCATGCTCAGATCATGAATATTTACATCAGCAGTCAGGAATATGAGCGCACTGCTCGCTAGGTGGCGGTGTGGACCGTGTAGCCTGCAGGATTTATGTTATGCCGTTCAGTCCTCCCAGCCTTCTTTGGTTCTATATTCTCTGAATCAGCCTTCCTCAGGGAATTTCTCTCTTATATTAGGCCTTTGTCCCCTCCGCCATGTGATCCCTCAGTGCTTTGAAACACTGTATAAAATGAACACTGAAATTATGAGGCTATGTGCTTTATGACCATGAGCATCCCACTGAAAGAGGTGATGCTGAAGCAGAACTGAGTTCTTATTTTGTCACAGATCCCTCCACTTTCCTCCAAGTTACCTCAGTTTTGCCTTTAAAACATAAACAGACGTGTGTTCTGTGTTAAAACACATTTTAGTGTTAAAACTGACACAAAAATCAAACCTATATTTAAAGCCTTCTCCTGATAATGGGGATAAATAGCCTTTCAGGTATTGTTTGGCTTCGTTTTCTAACAAGAGAGGTTTTACATCATTGAATTTTCATTTGGGTATATTTATTCACAAAATAAGAAGGGTAATTGTGTAGTATTCACTTTAATTCCCCCGACTAATTCGACAGCCTTGTAACGTAAGTATGCACTACCCAGAAGTGGTCAAATATGATTAGACTGCTGTTAAATTGTGAAGGTTTAGGTGTATGAGCAGGTACTTTGAATTAATGAGGATTCTTGTGGTGGGTTTTTCGCTGCATAGTACCCGTAGATTAATTTCCAAGACACTTAATTATAATCAAAATGAGACATTTTGATGATGCCACTGTATGTTTTCACCACGACTGTCTCAGAAAGACATAAGGTAACAGCAAAATAGATAATTTATATATTCAGGCTAGCAACTCATCAGAACGAGCATAACGCGATTCTGCATCACAAGTACACACAAAAGATGACTATATACGTAGTATATTGAAGGTAGATACATATTGCAACAAGTGTTGTGGCTTTTCTTAGTTTCATTTTTCAGTAAATGCTTCACATCAGAGCTACTCTAAACAGGCGATTCACTCCAATGATTTTACACTCCCCCTGTTGAGGCGGCAGGCTTCCTGTATTAGTTATGCACGACGTCATCACCGTTTCACTATAAAAAACCACCGAATGGGCGTTACGTGTTTGGTGCTTTGCTTTTGTTGAGAAAGTTTAAAAATGGTGCAGCAACTCTCGAAATCCGGAGTGAAGGAGACCCCCCTGCTTAAAGCTGGCCACCCTCCTGCAGGTATGCTGTTATTTAGAGCCATGTGGAGTGGGCTGATTAATTTTTGAAGTAAAATCTTCAGCAGGCTATTGTTGTTTTCGCTGCTCGAGCTAACCCGACATGGCAACGCGTGAGGATGCATCAGCCTCAGCTCTTTAACTTTTTTCACGAGCTTCCTCTTCTCGGCCCCCTTGAAAACAAACATTTTGCTACATTCTTGCCAAAGAAATCACTGCACCAACATTAAATGGTTGATTGTCGTCCGCCGCCTGAATATGTGATCGCAAATTGCTCTACTGATAAGCTCAAAGCTTATACTTAAGTATTTTTCCGCTATAAGAACTCTAGCTTTACTGGCTAACCTGAATAAATTATGTAAACTACAGCGTCAATGCGTGCAAAACAAAGTCTGGTCCAAATCCTGTCGTGCAGCTCATAGTACACTGTGTGCTTTCATCACTGTTCCTATAATGCACATAGGCTACATTTTCGGATTATTTATTGAATCATTAATGGTTCTTTTAAACTACCTACGAATATGTTTATAGCGACACCAGAGAGGAATTTATTTGTAAATGACAGATTTGGCCCTGTATTTTGTATACCCGAACAGAAACAGAAAGTGTTAACAAATGCATTTGAACATCTAATGGCGGTGCTTAAAGTTTTCATATTTTAAGCAGGCTAAGTAAGCATAAGATAATGCAGCTTCTGTTTTACGAAATTAGTCACAAGGCGCTACTGGAAACAGTTTTAGGCTATAAAAGCAGCCCTACTCACTTTCTATACTTAACTGTTTGTAGTGTAACTCCACTCGCTCTTGTGCTCTATAACATGCTCTCAGACAGTATATCCAACAAATGACTTGTTTCCTATACAATATTTTAATCAGCACTACAGTGAAAGCGGCACCGTGCTGTGTTGTGAAATTATTTAATTTAAATATTTTCTCTGATGCAACGCGATCTGTTGACAATTCTTGTTCCTTCTCTTGCTGTGCGGATAGCTATGATTGTTTTGCAGTGGAAACGGCTTTGTTTTCCTGGCCGTGTCGAGCTCAATTAGACCCACTGGCCTATTTACAGAATGGTTTGTGGAAGATTCTTGCATCATGCAGACAGTGATAGTCATTGAGTCACATATAGGTCTCTGCTTGCCTTTCTTGATGCCACTGGTACATTTTTATTCAAATATACGTCAGTTTTTGTTTTTCCAGTTAACATTAACTATCAAATTTTCTCCTTATGGGTGAATAGTGAAAGCTGGAGGTAAACGGGTGGCAAAGAAAAGCCCGGAAGAGAATGCCACTCATGGGAATCCAGAAAGAGAGACCAAGAGGCCTGATAAACTGAGGTACATTCTGCATCCATGGCATCATTTTATGAAGCAATACTTTGTTAAATGTTGCTTATAACCTCAGGACAGTACTAGAACATCATGCAGCTGCTTTACAATGCAAATTATTGAAATTGGCATTCAAGGTTAAGTGGAATTCCCTCTGGTCGTGTTATTGAAACCTGTGATCTTCTTGTAGGTCCCCTGCCACCTCCAGCAGGATGCAGCAAGTTAGCATCCTCCTGGCAGGAACTCTCGACAAGGTAAACCGAAAACGATTCCACTGGAAACAAGTTGATTTCTTGCTTGCCACGCATGTCCCAACTTCATTTCAACTGAGTGATTGCATTAGCTTTAAGGGATAGGGGTTTTGTTTGGGTAATAAACTCTGAAACACTTCCGCCTGCCGTCTTCGCAGCTTGGCCACGACTTTCCAGAGACCCCAGTGAGTGTGAGGCACAGCAAAGTGCGCCCTGCAGTGGAGAAGTCCCACTCACCCAGGACTTTCTTCATCCAGCAGCCCAGGAAGTGTTGAACGGGCATGTGTTGACAGTGGCCCCTGAAGAAAGCCATGTTAAGCCACCTGTGGAAGACAAACAGGAAGTGTTAGACACATGAGGAGACCGACAGGTTGTGTATGAAATGTCGCTGTTAAATGTTAAGGGGGAAGAGGTAGAAAGGGTTCAAGCTCTGTATTTGCTGACCTTACTACTGTAGAGGAAAAATGAGCTTTTACAAGGTTACTGTCCTTTCTCTGATTACTATAAACCAGCATTTAATGTGCCTTCCTTTAGTGTTAGTGTGAGAAATGCTGCATTTGTAAACACCAGTCAACTAAAAGTACATGGGCATTTGGATATAAGTATGTTGTTCTTGGGGAAAAGTGAGGCTTCTGAACTTGTTTTGTGTTTTCAGTGAAGGTTTCACTATGACCTGCTTGGCACTTGTTAATAGCTTGAATAAAGACATTGCATGGCATCACCTACCAGTTGTATTCTTGATTATTATTATTAGTAGTAGTAGTAGCAGTAGTAGTAGTAGTGGTAGTAGTATCATTATCATTATTATTATTATCACCAGAATTTTTCCCCCCTGGCCCATGTCTGTTTTCAGCAAGCCCCAATAACCACTAGGTGGCAGCAAATACTTGTCTTTAAACTTGAAGGCTAAGAAATGAGATGTTCAATTCTGTAGCAATACCTGCACAGAATATATATTCCCTTGTGCAATCTTGCAGTAATAAGTAATTCCTCTCCATTGTACTGTGTCCAACTAAATTACTATAATATGACTTGACAGCGGTATGGTATTTGTGAGCCCCTGTGCCTCAAACTTTTTTTTTTTTCTTTTTTGGAACATCTTTTGAACTGAATGTCTCTTTGTAGGATGTTCTCGGCATGTTTAGGCTATCACTCATACTCACTACAAAGGATTCTCTGTTGAGGAGACAACAAACTCAAGCCGAACAGCCAGAATGGAGGAGCTCTTTGAGGACTACCATAAAGACAAGCTGGGCCTTGTCAAGAAAGCTTCCCTGCTTATTTTTAACTGCCAAATTCATCAATCAAAATAAAGTATCTAAGCGGGTACAAGCATTTAAAAAGTGCCTGAGTTTTGTGCTGATTGAAAAAGAACTTGTCTCTGTGAATTGCAACTTGCAAAGTATAAGCACTGATACAGGATCACACATTGTAGGTGTGCCAGTGTATCCATACTGTTCTGCACTATACCATGGCAATCAAACATTATCAGCACCTTTTGGTCTTCCACTGAATTACTGAGTGGATTTGCCCATGTGTGTGTGCGTGCATGAAGGCAGAATGCAGAAAATAACATGTCCTGTATTCCTGCCAGCGCTCTTCTGAAAGTGGGCCAGTACAAAACACGTCTGGGTGCCTTATTGGCACGCTTCTGTCATGCCCATAACAAGACATAATAGAAGAACCATACAGTTTGGTGCCAGAATGGGTATGGTGCAGAGAAAACATAAGAGTTCTGGCTGTAACCATAAGCCTGTAACTGCTTGGTAAACGGCTCCTGCTCTTTAATAATGTTCTGAGATAATAAATGAATTTAAGTCTGGAATGTGTTGTAAAATAGGTAGGAAAGACAGATAAAGAGGAGGAGCCTGACCAGACTATAAACAATTTCCAGTGCTTTCTCCTTTCTATGCCTTGGTCTGCTTATATTACACTTTTTGTCCCCCTGTCACTGCCATGCAATGCCTGTGCTAGAAAATAAACTGTAATGGGTGGCAAGAAACACCGAGATAGGCTATAGCACTCGCTCGAGGCACTTTGCAAGATGAGGTAGAGTATAATCCTGCAAAGAGGTGTTTTTCAACAGCTGTCAGATTCTGAGCCAACGTCCGTTCCACCAGATGGTGGGGTTGGGCTAAAACTGGTGGTGTTGCTGGCTTTGTTCTTAATCCTTCAGTCTGTATTTGGGACTGTTTGATCCACAGGGGTTTGGGCTACCTGGGCATGGATAATGAACACATTTGAGGACTGTTATGCATATGCACTCACTGACTTTGCGGTGTATGTCTTTGTTGCTAAGTTATATATTTCACTGGTTGTCAGTGAAACTGTAAGACACAATAGCTCTTCTCCCAAAGCCTTCAACAGGTTGTGTGTGAATGTGTGTGTGTGTTTGCTCGCATTCTCTTTGTGTGTTTGTGTCTGTGTGTACATGTGCATTTCTGTTTGCGTCTGAATGTCCTCAAACAATATCTGTGTGTTTGTTTGCCAAGAAAATACTTGATGATAGCCTTGCAAACAAAATGGGCTGACCCTAAAGTCTCTGTGATGCTCATGCTGTTCACACATGCCTTTGATACCATCTGTGTATGAAGTACAGAGACCTCTGAAGCTCTGTTTGAGGAGTGGAGCAGTTGGTGGTCTTCTGACTTGCAGACATGGTGCATTTCACTGCCAGTGACTGCCCATTCCCAGCCATCTGAAGAGCCTCACTGACCCCGTGACAGCCACTAGACTGCTGAGAAAACACTGCAGACCAACTGCATAACCCTGCCTCACACAGTGAAAAGGCGAGACTGAGAAGATGTGGTGTGCAGCCCAGTCCCAGAATGCTTTATGATCAGCAGAGTACACTCAAATAGCTTCAATACACAGAATTTTGTCCAACTTTTACACCTGTTAAACAATATCAATGAAATTATTTCACTTTATTTTATTTTGTTTTTTATTATTTCACAATTACCTCAGGGTGCAAGATTAATAACACAAAATTAAACGAAAGCATGATCAATGATTTTTGTTAAAAAGAAAGCTGTTTTATGAAATAAATTTTGCTGTGAACATTAAATATTCCTACCTCTTGAGGTCGCTATAGACTCATGAGCCGATTTTATTTCTGCAGTAAGCTTCAGCGACCAAACCAATGGTGAGTCCAGTGAAATAGCTGGCATGAGATACTGTATATTATAATAGCTTGCAATTATAAATGCCTGTCATGCTGTTTTTTCCTTGCAAGAGGCGACAATCTCTTGAGCCAATAAGGCCTAATTTGTACAAATAAAATACAAATCTATGTCTTGTTAAATGCTACACTTAAAATGCTTAGCTCTTCACCCCCTGATGCAGCTGTAAATATGAAGGTGAGTCAAGCATGGAATCGTGCCTTATTAGGCATATTACCATTAAGCAAAACAATACAAACACAAATGGCACACAAATCAATTACATTTCAAAAAAGGTTGAATTTATACTTTTGGCCCTGTCCTCGCATAACTGACATCTGCTTGAATAGTACAACAGGGGCGCTGCCAGGGATTTTGGGCCCCATGAAAAGAAATCTTATTGGATCCCTATATAGCCGGTCAATAAGCCGGCGAAAAATTTTGATGCTGTTTTACATAAAACTATGCATTTTAATGATATTTTTGACTATCATTCCCATATTTGTGAAAAGAACAACATGACAGTTACTTGGTTACTGCTCACTGTCTCCCTTGTAGTCCCACATGCAGGTCTAATTTATCTCCAAAACTGTAGACTCACAGGTGGTGGCATTGGATTTGGGTGAAAAAATACATATATGAGGCTATATGGTCATTGCAATTTAATCTTCTGATTTCCAGAAAATACAAACATTTCTCTGATTGTACTGAGAGCAGTCACACAGTCTGCATGCACCAGAAATTTTCTCCTCTGTTCCTACAGCAAAACAGGGGGGCAAGAGTCCCAAACTACTTACCAAACACTCTATTTCAGTGATAGCTGAATTTGAACTGTATTATATATACACATACATATGCTTTTTTTTTATTTATTTCCGAACTGTTTTTAATACATGAAAATCATTCTGAAATAAATATAGACTCTACGCTATTTTTATTCAATCGGGGGCTGACAGACAGCTGCTGCTGCTGATGATGATGCACTTGACATATCTGTTCAGATGAAGTATCATACTAAGTTTAAGTATTTATCATTCCAAAGGTATAATAGATAAGGGATGAGATGAGGATGAGGAACCTGCTGCTGACATTAGCTTAACTGTGCTCACCTTTCTTTTGAAAGAAATTAGTCAGGAGTAGTCTTCCCTCTCCTTGCTTTCTTTCCGTTTGTGCTTTATCTTCTCTTTCAAGGCTCCCCAATTTTGTCAGCAGCCATTCCGCTCGTTAAGCTGGTTTAGACATAGATAAAAAACTATCTATGGGTTTAGAGACGCATCCTCATGCACCTGCAGCTGCAGGGGTGGACTGAACCATTATGTATT
>OMLF01020408.1:15961-30602 GCA_900302615.1 Holocentrus rufus
TTATAGGGGGCTGACAGACAGCTGCTGCTGATGATGATGATGCACTTGACATATCTGTTCAGATGAAGTATCATACTAAGTTTAAGTATTTATCATTCCAAAGGTATAATAGATAAGGGATGAGATGAGGATGAGGAACCTGCTGCTGCTGCTGAAACTGAGCTAGATTCTGAGTCTGACTGCCTTCAATCTTTACAACTGCTGACATTAGCTTAACTGTGCTCACCTTTCTTTTGAAAGAAATTAGTCAGGAGTAGTCTTCCCTCTCCTTGCTTTCTTTCCGTTTGTGCTTTATCTTCTCTTTCAAGGCTCCCCAATTTTGTCAGCAGCCATTCCGCTCGTTAAGCTGGTTTAGACATAGATAAAAAACTATCTATGGGTTTAGAGACGCATCCTCATGCACCTGCAGCTGCAGGGGTGGACTGAACCATTATGTATTGTAAGGGGTGAGAGGGGCCTCAGAGAGCCTCCACTATTTTTTTATACAGAGTAAAGTCTCTCATCCGATTTATTCAGACAATTTTAAGTTAGTTATGACACTAATTACTTAGAAATAAAAAATAAATAAAAACCTTTTTATTTCAGGCCTTTCGAGGGCCCCCTCCCTCATTGGGGCCCTGGGTAACCAGTCCCGCTTCCCCCCCCACTACAACGCCCCTGACACAAACGTGGAAAATTTGGTAGATTTTGAGAATAAGTAGCTGGACGACGAGGATTTTTAATTAGCACATTTATCGCAAGTTAGTTCTGTTAGTTCAGAAAGTTTTGTCAGCCTTGGGGGTGGGTAAACTTAACTCTGCTCATAAAAAAGTTGTTCAATCAGATTGTAGGTGGGTTCACCCTCCGCCACATCTTTGACTACCACCCAGAAATGAAGCCTGCAGCCTCTATTGTTATCCTCCTACACATAGCCTATCTAGCATCCTTGGGCTCCTTTCATGCACATGGAGCATGCACAGGGACATCGGGGGGGCGGGCAGCCTCCTGGTTATCAGCCCACTGTTGCTGCGCCTCCCTTACAAATGACCTCATGTAGTTGAGTCAGGAGGAGGAGGAGCCCAGCGGCGTCCCGCACCTTGGCTCCAGCAGCAGGGGATTCGTACGGAGACAGAGCAGTAGGAAAACTTTTGGGACTTGGATATCCATGTCATTTATCAGGTAAGACTGTTCACTTATTCATAAGATAATGTATCGACACAACGGCTCGGCGACGTTGGTACGCTGGCTCACAACAGCAGAAAGTAAGCTAAACTTTGTCGTAGAGTTTGTGGCTGTTGGTCAGGAGGAATGTCGGGACATGCCCATCGAGTAACCGTCACACCAAACAGGACTGACAGTTAATTTTAAACTCATCCTGCGTTATTCATTCTTACTTTATAGAGTTATTTCCTGCATGGCTACATAGATGAAATGGTAACGTCTTCCAACCCAAAACGTCTATGTTCAATATAGCTAAAATTATCAACTCCTAAACTTTTCCCCCCGCTCTCCAGGTAGCTTGACTCAAGCAGCGTTTCCAGTCTGTTTTGAGTTAACTGCACTAAGCAGCATCCGTACCTCACTCTTAATTGCTGTTTGATAGCTAATGTCGTAAAGATAGTTTAGTCTCTAACTGTGTTGCATGACCTCAGAGGATTTTTGACCCGAAATACTGCTTAATACATCTGGCCTGTATGCTTTACAGAAAATGATCTGAGATGCCAATCTTACCTATGCCTAATCCAGACATCACCCTGGCATGGTGGGCTAGCATAATCTGTGTGTTGGTTAAAGTCACTTCCTGTTTTAACTTTTCAAAGGATGATTATTATACTTTACTGAGGGACTTCTGAGGACAAATAGTCCCACTGGTTGTGGGGTGACATCCTGTTCACCAGGATGCAGATTTTCCAAAAAAGTTCATTACACTTCTTATAAATGTGTGGTCTTGTTTGTTGCCAAGGTTAGTCTGTATTTTGAGATTGGATGTGGTGGTTTTGAAATCAGGACCCAGCCCAGCTGTAGTAGGCTAAGGGACTGTAATCTTGTTCGCCCACATGGACTGAGTCATTGAAGTTTGACCACTGTTTACATAAGAACCTTACTTTCTTTTTCAGTATAATTTTGCAGAAGGATCCGTCTTATAACTCAGCCAGGTGCTTTGAAATAGAGGCTATGGTTGTTCCCTCTGAAAAATTGCTCAAGTTTAAGTGTCATGATTCAGTTTTGATCATCTTGAGCTAATACGATCATTGACCCAGTGTACTCCCCCAACAGTGTTATTAAGGCTGGATTGAAAATAGGCTGAACTTTTTATCTTGAAAGAACCAATTTCCAGTGTTCAATGGACTGTCTGAGTCAGGATTTAGGGGTAATTCAGCTGTATATACAGTGTTATTTTTTCATCCTGTTCTCAAGATTACGTGGAACTGTCTTTGCCACGGAGTGCCATGTTGACTGCCTGTTAACCCAGAGATAGTCAGTATTAACATTCTAACAGCATTTCTGACAATTTCACACTGATTTAAGAACTATTACATTGGATTTTCATGCTTCTGTGCCAAGGTATTAGCTACTCCAGTTGTCCAGCAACTGCAGTGTAAGGAGAAGTTTGTATTGCAATGCACTCACCCATTGAAGTGCCACTAGACTCTGTCTCTCTGCCCCTACAGAATTTGGTTCCCATGGTCCTTAGCCAGTTGGCCAGTAACAGATGCTGGCACCAGAGTCACATTGTTATGGCTGAGGAGGGAGAGTTATTGGAGCCACTGACCTGACAGACAGCACTCATACTGAGTTGCTGATGATTTTCAACTTCTGAAATGGTCTGCTTTCTGCAAAGGCAGATTGTTCCAGTAGTGCAGATAGATTTTTTTTTATTGGAAGAAGGATTTAGTTGAGTTAGGATCTCTGCTATTCGGGACATTGCTTAGCTGGGATTTTTATCTTTCTGAATGGGCCATAAATGTAAAGGTGAGAGGCTCTGTGGTTATGGGATGCCAGGGCAGTGATAAAAACACGAGCTAGTGATTTTGCAGAGGTGCAGTGGGTAGCTTACATAAATTTAAGCACGGCAATGGTACTTTTGTATTTGAGATTTTAAATTTGATCTCCAATATCACACTTAAATTTGATGTTTGTTTGTGAAAGCATTTGCTTGTCTATGCTCAAAAGGATTCATATATCAGGGCGAATAGATTTTTATGCGTCATTATTGAAGTGGTTTTTGGGGCCTGTTGTGAAATTACAGTAGCAGAAACAATTCTTGGCCCTTGGGCTCCTGGAACATGAACAAAGAGGCTCCTGCGCTGTGTTGTGTTTGCTGCCAATCCCCTGCAATGAGGGAGCTGAAGTGATCATGAAAAACCTAACATTCCCTATGTTTACATTATTTCCAATGGGCTAGATTATTCCTTTAAGAGGAAATTTATGTCATCAAGAAAAGAAAAGAGACCTCAAATTCCAGAATTACAAGATGCTCACCACCATGCAATGAAATCATGTTATTAGGTTCCCAGCACTACTGCGTTGGGTTGCAGGATCATATACATTAGCCAACGTCTAGCCTGTTGGCAATGTGGCTTTGTGTAATTGCATTAGCCCGATTTTCTCAAAGGATCAAGACAGTTTCTGTATCAAAATGCTTGCCTTACCATTTAATTGCCCTGGTTCCCCTCAGGCCATCTATTAAAATGTTACTGAATGACAGCCATGCATATTGAGTTGCCTCAATGTTTCAGTGAGGGTTTGGGTTAGTTTCTTTGTATGAGACGAGCTCCTTTGAGGAACGTACAGTTAAAAACCACAATTATTTTGGCCTGCCAGGAGTCTTCTATGGTTATAGGCCTTAATTAACCTATTCTTACCCAATTGAGGCATTCTTCTGAATTGACATGCTAATAATTAATTTATGAAAGAAAAACTACAGTCTGTCCCATAGTATGATTCCCAAGCCTGCAGCTCTGTGCTTTTGCTCATGTGCACGCATGTGTGTGTGCGTTGGGAGCACTTGTGTGTTTCAGAAGTAGGCTGCTTCTTCATCTGTTATTGATTTACATTTTTGTCGGGCTTTTTTGAAGGCCCCAAAGGGAGCGAGAATCAGGAAGAGTTGCAGAGCTTTAGCTGTGGTATGACGATGTAATAGAGGGACTCTTCACCCCCCTGGGGCCAGTGGTTCACAACAGAATGCCACATTTGGAAAAGACACACGATTGGAGCTGAAGCTACCCACGTGGAACTGAAACTGAAGCCGGGGGATGCAGAGTAAGGGGGGGCCTAGAAAAATCATTTTAGTAACCACAAAATTTTCAGATTGTCAGTAAATCAAACCTAATCATCCAGTTCCAATTTGTCAGCTTGTCTCTCTCTCAGTGTCAGCTTTTTTTTCTCAGTGTCAGCTGTAATTGTGGCTGAAAATTGTTATAACCCGGCACTGCAATGCCTGTGTGCACCTAAAGAAAGCTTGGTAGCTGGTCACAGGTGAGTTAACTGTACCTGGATGGATTTTGTGTATCTGTGTAAGTTAGTGGTACTCCCCAGTGGTGTTATGCTTGCTTCACTGTTGTCAGTCTCATTTTTTTCTGTTGGCCAAATGCTATTCTGATTAGCTCCCTAGCCATAGCTAATAGGCTAGGGAGGCTAATAATAAACCTGCACTCCAGTGTTGACTGGTGGTGCTGAAGTCTTATCTGTAAACGAGAGCGAGTGCCTGTTGAATGCCTAAAACCCAGGAGTGATTTACTTGTTGCTGCTTTGGAAAAAGAAATGTGTCTCCCATGTTGCTGGGATCCTGCAATTCTAATCAGAATCTTTAACAGTGTTTTCTGATGCAGATACGTGCTCTCCTGACCTACTGATCTTAGTTTGCGAAGAATCTCTCCCAAGTGTTTTCAAGAACTTCCTGTCGACTTTAAACCATGCTTGTTAATGTTTTACTCCTAATCAAATAGCAGGCTTCCTGGCTGGCAAAAGTCAAAATGAGAAAAATGGGCCAAGCTTTGTTTTCCACTCCAGACATTTACTAACACTTAATTGCTGTGACACATCGATTTAAAAAAAAAAAAAAAGAAAAAACAAAACAGATAAGGTTTAATCAGCTGCGGTAGCGGGACTAAATGATTGTAATTCTGATGAGATAATAGGTATTACCCAGCCTATAGTTAAATCTGTCGTTCGCTGATGATTTCACAAGAGAGTGGTTGCTCATGTGGAATGACTCTTAGGAGTTTCTGATTGTTTAGGAAAAACGCCTAAAAAAATAATAAACAGAAAAGGGCAAGCTGGGACTGGAGAAACTTGCTCGTGAAGACTTACACGGCAGATCCTCTGTACATTTAAACTCATTCATAAATTCAGGCTATGACAGTGATTATCTGTTAAGCTAAATTTATTTAGACTATATGTCAGCCTAGGTCTCGTCTGATTGTAAACCACGTGAAACAGGAAGGATGATGTTTATTGGTTAAGGGATGTGCAATGTCTTGTCTGATCCCAGCATTCTCAGAGGGCCAGACACTCATGTCAGGTTTTGTCAGTTTCCACAGCCTGGGGTGTAACTGTAAATTCAGAGTAATGATTGCTCTCTAAAACATGCCTTGACACCTAAATGATCTTGGGTAGCCCCGCTAGGGTAGAAAGACACAGTTTCTCACACCGTAACTGCTGAGCCAGCATGTCTAGATTGACCCATCAGTCATACGAGGAAGGGACAAGGACAAGTGGCCCAATATGCCAGTCGTTTTCCCATGGTCACGAAAGCTGACTGCCCCATGAGTAGATCAGATTTGTTATCCTCCTCAACTTGAACCTGAGCCATGTGGATATCCCTTCTCAATAAGAAAACTAAGTTGCTTTGCTGCAGGTCAGGACTTTGAATCTGCCTATGCTTGTGACAGGATGACTTCACGGCCCCCTAGGTGAAGGTGAGGAATCCCAGAGGTATAATCTGAGAGAATGCCAGCCTGTTTTCTCATCATTGGACAAGACTGAGTTTATGGGAAAACTCCCTTGAGCTTTGTCATACCATCTGAGATAAGCTACCTATAATCATTTTTGTAAACAGCCTCAGGTTGCATGGTTAAACAGTAGGCTAAGTGATATTATAATGTTATGATGATCACACTCTTAATAGGCCAAGAATTATGGACATAGCTGTTTAGTTCCTTACTGGGCTCACCCACAAGAAGAAATGCATGCACTAGAGCTGCGTGATACAGACAAAATTAAATATCATATCTTTGACCAGATATCAATATTGTGATGATATTAAGTGGATGACTATTGGTGCTTTCATAAGACACACAAGAGATTCTTGATAAAAAGTCATGTAGATATAAAGCACCAGTAGAAGCCAATAAAACAGCTTGAACAGTCTAATAACTTCAGAAAGTAACGCAGCCCTTAAAACCAGGAAAAGACAACACTAATACCACATCACAATATACAATATCTAAAACGCCAGAGGACATGTAGTCTTCTATATTATCAGTATAGCCTAATATATATTTCTCCCGGCTCTAGTATGCAATAGTGGTAGAAAGTATCGTGCGTAACTGAAGTAATAAAACTAGACTAACAGGTGACAAATGGTTTGCATGAAAGAGGAGTAGATGTTATTGATGTGCGGAGTAAGCAGACAACATGCAAATATGTGACACAAGTTGGTTATAGTATTATACTGGACAAGTAAAACATTGTCTGTATTCTACAAGGTCAGCAACAGATCAGTGAACCATGATTTCTCCCTTTTGGCTTGGTAAAAGATTAAAGCATACTGCTTCTAGACTGTGGGTTGGATGGCTGTGCAGGAAGCACAGATTCTGACTGGCCGGTAGACCACTTACATAAAAAAAATGTCTGTTCTTTGTTATTTCCTTTCTTTTCATGCCATTGTGAATAACACCCTTTGTTTACAATGGCACAGACGGAGACCATGCTGTCCATTCTCATTCATACCTGCCCCCTACACTTCCTCCCTCAGTGCTATGAGCTGCCTTGTTAGCTAACTTCCCATTGTTTCATAAGACACTTAAAATCATAGGCGAGGCCAGGCCTATTTCCTACACTCTCTATGAATGAACAGATAAATACTGGATAATAAAAGATGTTATTAGCCTGTGTAAAGTTCATGACATGATAAAAAAAAATGATATCTGATTAAAACTTAACAGGGATTCTTTGTATTGTTCTGGCAAGGCTTCATAAACCAACTTGAAGGTCAGGTGCTGGTGAGAATTTCTATGTCGCTATGACAACAGTGTGGAAATCTGAGAGTAATCATTCATGTAGAATTGCTTGGTGAAAAGAGCTGGCCGGGGTGTTACCAGGCAAAGGATGAGTGCGCTGGGTGAAAAAACCAAAAGCCATCCCTCGCAATTCTGGGGAAATGGCGAAGTTGGACTGAGATGAAGGTTGCTCTTTCTATTGTTGTCTGCCATCTGACAAAGGACAAAGCAGGTTGTAACTCCCTAACCGCCAAAGTGTGTGAAATGCCTTTCTGCTAGAGGCAATCAGGAAAAACAATGCAGTTTCCGTTCTTTATATAGCTACCTTCTCAGATGACCGTTGTTTGGCTAGATGGCCCCATTAACCACATGTCACGTTCTGCATTGTACAGGTGAGGATCCTTCCTTGTTCTCAGCTTGTATGGATTTGAACTCTATCAACTCAGGAAAGACCTGTGGAAACCCACATGGTGATAACCTGAGGCAGTCCTCACCACCCCGCTATCCAATTTCTCTCCACTGAAAGGGTACTTTCTCCACCGGGTCACAGGTCATTGTATCATAGTCTAGAGTAATCTTCTTTTTATTGTTACCTTCGGCTGTGCCCGAGGCAACAGACAGCCTACTTTTGAAGGTGATGGAGGTGATATTAGGTCTTGTTGAAAACAGCAGCAAGGGGGAATAATCTTTCCATGTTAACGCCCAGTCGAACTGATATTGGTGATTGGTCTTGCATCATTTCTTTTCCGTAGTTTGAAGTCCTGAGACTGCGGGATGTTGGTGTCTCCTCACAAGAGGAGTCGCAGGCCTGAGAACACAATACTCTGTTTCTGTGGGACTTGTGCTTGCTTTGGGCTGTCTGAATATTGAGTGTCTGACTCTGTCTATTGAGCCAGTGTGTGTCCACAAAGCCCTGTCAGCCACAGTGGGACTTTGGCTGCTCTGTTTTAATATAGAGAGGCCCCCTCTAAGGGGTCTTACTTTGAGACTAATACCCAAGCACAACTTAAATGCAGGGGGATGAACCATGGTTTGGACTGAGGGCTTGACCGTTCTAATCCAAGTCCAAGATTTTTTCCTTACAGAGGTCACTATTTTTAACTCTGATGCAGCTTTGCACCATTTAATGTTGATTTTTGTGCCTTTGCTCTGGTTGGATCTATGCTTAGATTTTATTAACTTGTCAGGACCAGATCTCACATCTACCCCCAATGGAAGCAGCCAAAGGCTTAGGCTAACATTTTCTCTTGATGCGTGTTTCAGATATTTTAATCCTGAACACAGAGGAATTGATGACAATACTCAAACCTTTCCCTCTGACATGGTCTATGATGGAAGCCAGTGTGGCCTGCTGACATCTTAATGCATAAGCACAGCACCTTACAAATAAATCAATGGGGCTGTTAATTTTCCTAACTAGTTTTCTCAAGACAACAACAATCTTGATTCACTGCCATGGCATTATTGTTAGAGAGAAAATAGCCTACCACTGTTGTGCTGTATAACATATGGGCTTGTTAGTTCTCAGGACCCAGAGTGCTGGTAGTTTTCTACTCTTCTGTGTACTTAATTGTATTCACTTTGCATCTGAGTTGTAAATCCGTCCCTGATTAGTTGGCCAGAGTGAAAACCAGCAGGCCTGTGGGTGTCCAGGACCAGGATTGAGAGCAACTGAAAACACAGTTTCCAAGACCAAAACAAGATATGCAACTTATGAAGCACGCTTGGTTGGCCGAGTCAGTGAATTCATGTCATCATATGCCTTGTGTAATCATTGTGTCATCGTTAAGCTATATTCCTGAAAACAGTCATAGGACATTTTTGGCTTTCATCCAGGTGAGACAGCTCATAGAGACTTACCTTTTGAAAAAAGCTGTGATTACATCATGGCTGAAGAGTTGGTGTCTCATTGTCACAATGGGTACTGACTGTGAGAGTGTCTGCTGTGGGTCTGGTGGGTAGGTGGATGGATGGGTGGGCGGGGTGGCAAGAATTTGTCATTTTGGCTTTTGGAGTATCAGGAGGGCGTTTCTCATTTCCGTTGGGTTACGCTGGGTTATGTTTATTGTTACTGTGGTGATGAGCAGCCGGCTCCCACACAGCAGACACCATTCCTGCTCTCTTGGCTAATAAAGAGGAATTTTGATAGACATGATCCTCATAAAGGATATCTTTTCCTCACTATGTCTATCTACACTGCCATCATATCAGGTTGTAATAAAGTTTTGATTATAGCATTGTAGCTTCGCCTAAAGATCTTAAATTTTGAGCAGTGTATCACTGGACCTTTGAATGAGAGTGGCACTGTACTGTATTGCTTGATTCTGTTTTATCTGTCAGACACTTTTAACTTACTCTCATGGGTTATAGGATACACAGAGAGAGAGGGCTGAAACTGGATCGTTCAGCTATAAATGTTTTCCTTGGCGAGAGCAAAGACTACAGTTGTGTGGAGGAAGTGGTATCTGTGGACTGTAGCAGACACATGGAAAAGGATGAGCCCTGAGTGGTAGTATAACAGTATAACTGTACAAAGTGCTGAGCAGCATTAGGGTGACTGTAGTCTATTGTGATGAATTCGCCCACCCCTCATCCCCCAAACGCAGCCCTAATCCATTCTTTTGTGCATTCATTAACAGTTGTCTTCCTGTCTAGTGAAAGGGGGATTGAAATGCCACAGGTTGGCAATTGTTGTAAATTGCAGGAGAGAGGACATGACACGCATGACATGGCGTTTGTCTTGGCTAGATTTAGGCTCAACTTTCTGTGCAGTTACTTCAGATTGCTCAGATTACATCACCTGAGCACAGCAGGTGGAGCGTCACTGTAACTCATCTGCAATCTTTGAAGTTCCAGTGTCTGTTTCTGGGCAAGGCATGTGACACATGGAAGCCTTTTGTTTGAGAAACATGCCGCTGCTCAAAGTAGGCAAGGTTATGTTTACTCAAAAAAAAAAAAAAGAAAAACACCAGATCTTGTAGAGCCTGGTTCCTGCAGCCCTACTTTTCTTCCTGTCGATCACGTGCTTGGTCATGCAGGATGTCTGGGCTACAGTTTCCGTCTCATTATTCTCTGACCCCAAATGAATCTGTTTGGATCTAGAGAGATGAATCAGAATAGACACATTTTATTCAAACATGTAATGTTTTTTTATTATAGTTTAGTAGAATACCGCAACCTCTTTTATGCAAGGGACAGAATCTGTAAGGACCACCAAGGTTTCGTGGTAAAGCCCTGTCTACCCTCTCTCACAGAGGAGTAAGACCTAGACATTAGGCTATCATTGGATGCCACTCAACTGTGCTATTATTTTTGTGTTGCTAAAGGGCTAGCCTGGGGTTAAGAACCCAATGCCAGGCCTATGTGTTTTGTTTGTGGTAAGAGATGCCCTTATTTGGCTACATATGTTGCAAGAGATTGGTCTGTTTCTATTAATGGAGTATGACATACTATAGAAGTCCCTGGAGAGCTTTGGTGATCTGAAAATAAAAACCTCTTCCAGTCCTCAGGTGAGGGTTGACTCTACCACTGCCTGACTACCTGACTGCTGCTTGGGAGTATAAACAATCCCAAAGTAAACTAGTTTGTGTCGTCAAATTCAGACGAGAGCCTGACTTCATGTTACACCGTTTAACACAAAGGATTCAGAATGTGCACCAACTTTGGAATAAACAGGGAAAGTGGTTGCAAAGGCCCAAGTTCAGCCACATAGCATCAATTAGATGTGGAATTCAGGGCATCTGACAGAGTGTTTTCCTGCATAACAAGATAGCAGAACGTGTCCGTTCTGTTTAAATATTAGAGCATTCTTTCCATGCTGCCCTCCGCTGCTGACCTGCAGTATTGGGAGTGCTGTGGGAAAACTCCCAAGCGGGTGCCACCAGAGAGGTCTGAAATGCAGGCACATGGTGCCATTGCTATGTTAAGTTGCTAGGGACTCACTTTGTCTCTGTTTTGTTCCTTTTGGGGAGAAAATGACTTGTGCATGTGTTTGTATATGTGTGGGCATTTTTCTTGCAGAGGGAATTAGGGAGAGGCCAGTGTTCTGTCCCCTGAATAGAAATGGCTGTGTTAGCTGTTACTGCTGGATTACTTCCGTGGTTTACTCAGAGTGAGAATGGAAGCAGTTCTGATGTCTTGTCCTGACTGTGATTGACTACAAAGACTTTTTCTTCTCTCTCTCTCTCTCTCTTCAGGAGTGCTACAGAGAGGATTTCAGGAAGTCCGCCATGTTTAAGGCAGTGCTGAAGAAGAACAGAGATGGAGGGAAGGGGAGCAAGAAGGAACAAGGTATGTGGAAGATGAGTAAGAAAAATAAGCTCACTTTGGGGCACCAGGAAACAAGTAACCCCTTACATACAAAAACCTTTCAGGCCAGATTTCCAGCCAGTTCAAATCATCCCCCTTTTTTTATTGTAGACCGAATGTTTATAAATCCATTCTGTACTTTGTTCTTATGAAGTGTCTCTCACAGACCTCGTATTTAGTTAAGAGTTAGAATGCGGGGCCTGAAGTGAGTTACAGAGAGCTAATGTAAACTGAAGAGAAAGTTGAGATGAAAGCACACAAACTCTGCTACATCTTAAGCATGTACTTAGCAAACATACTGTCATTTAAGCCACCATTTGCAGCAAAAAGCATGAACATATAAGGTCAATAATCCAGTGTCACCACCACTGCCTTAGACACATTTGTGAGTGGTGTTTGTTGCTCAGAGGGATACGCTAAACCATGCACGTATTCTTGCACATATGCATACACACAAACGCACACAGTGGGAAATTGCTTCTGAAAACAAGGAGTAAAGTAAATATTAGGATCTAAGTTTGAGCAAATGGGGAAAACAGTGCATAATGATTAAAAGAGTTTTTTTCTCACTGCCACAAGCAGTGCTTCACAGTAGTTAGGCAAATATTCTTATGGCACACATGCATGTTCAGTGTTGATCCCAACAAAGTCACATGTGACCTCCCATGTGTATAACTGTGTGTCTGTGTGTTTAGGTCTTGTTGATTATACTGGGATTGCAACTTTCCCAACCAGGAAGCACCACTTGAGCCCACATGCTTGTTGGATGATAAAATCAGAATTTTAGATGCAACAAAAACTGGCCCTGTTGTGACAACGTGTCCTGTTTTATATGGTGGTAAAAAACATTGCGTTGCGACCTCTTTGCCAGGGCCTCTGGCCCAGAGGGATGGGCTACAACAGGTTAGCTCTGACAGCTTGCAAGGCAAAAAACAAAAAAACATCAGATGCTGTCTGGCTCTAACAACTGAATAATAGCCTAGATAACTGCTTATTTAAAAATGCATGAATCTCCCACTGTCTCCTTTCATCCTCTTTGTTATCCTGGTACTGATGACAGCTCTGAATGTTTTTTTGTAAGAAATCTGCAGCCAGCTACAAATCAGATGCTTCATCACCTCCATGCACATGAAAGCACCATAAACTCTTGCCATCCTGAAGTTTGTCCCCTTTGTCTCCTTATTTTTAGAGTAGGCTCTTGGCAAAAAATTTTTTTCCTCTACACTGAACTCGAGAGGCTGCAGTCGGCCAACCCCAGCTACCCATCCCTTGACTTTCCTGTCAGAGTTGTGATTTCACCTGTACTCTCTTTGCACCCGGACTAATATTTTCTCTCCAGCAAGCACCGCCATTAGCAGCCTAACTTTAGCTCCGATTGGTGTTCTGGCACTGAGAGCTTTCTTTTTTTGGTACTCCTATATGTGATGAGTTGTTTTGGGGAATACAGAGATTGCACATTAACCTTCAGAACAGCTACTGTGCATAGAGCTGCGCTTGCTGTGTTCCTAGCTGAAATGCCTACTGAGTGCCTTTGCTCTTCATGGTTAACCACTATTTGTTCTTTCACGTTGGACGGAGGAGCACACGAGACCAGCACAAGCTGACTCCACATTGCTGGTTACATTAGCTAGCTTGCTGCGGCAGTCGGCTTGCAACCCAGCCAGAAACTAACAGAAAATAGCACTTATTCAGCAGAGATACAGAGATTGTTCGTGTTAGTAGCTGCACTGTGCTCGCCCATACTAAATGTGGCTTGCATACTGACCCCTGTGTGAATATGCAATTGTCCCATGTGTTTAGTTTGTGCACAGCCCGTTTTCAGGCCGGAGATGGCCTTGATGAATGCCCTTCATGCTTTGGCGTTTAACACCTGAGAAAGGGGCTGTTGGACACGCTCCGTGTTTGAATTGTTTCATGCTGCAGCCTTCAACGCTCCTGCTGAGTGGCTCCTGCTCGCTTGCCTTACCTCCATCTGCTGTTGTCACCGGCAATACAACCAGGAACCACAAACAGTAGGGGTGCCTCAGCTGGGCTACACAGGTTCTTATTCACTCCGAAATCAAATTAATTCGAATATGGAGAGCTTATTGTTAGTTTTGACAGCCGAACGGCGATGTAGTTCACCTGGCAAACTAAAAACAAGTGTCAGGTCCTGGTTAAGCGCAGGCCTCCCAGAATCCCCAGAATCACAGTCACATCAGACGCGATTTGTTTAGACACCTTCAGTTTTCCTTTTTTCTATTTCTGGCTCTACAATTAACTTGGCCTTTGTGTCACAACAGTGTGTTTTGTGTTTTTTGGCAGCCCATAGCATTTTTCAACATGACTAAACCTGAGTCATCCCCACCAATAGATTGTTAATTACCCCCCTGTACATGCAGTGGCCTCCTCCAGTGATGCATCCCCACATCGCAGACGGACTATGAGTGTGAATGTTACATCTACTAGCCTGGACTTGCTTTACCTTTACCACCTCAGGACTGGTAGTAGCAGGTAGTGTGGTCTAATCAGCCGCTCTCTACTGTAACTACACGCCTCAAAGATCTGCTCTCCCTTTGTCCAGGGGCTGTATCGGAGTCTCATCCAAACAGCGTTTTCACCGTATCATCACTATCAAGCTGCGACTTGTTTCACTCGACAGTTTTCACAGCGTTAATAAAATGAAAGAGAAGGAGTCTGGCTCGCTTTAGACATCTGCAACGTTCGGTGCTCTGTTTCGCTGCCAAAACACACACACACACACACACACATACACTAGCGCCCTGCCCCTGGCCCGATGACAGACCTCCGCCGACAGTCGCACCGCTCTGATCTCAGTGGAATTTATAATCTCCATTGACTGGTGATTTAGTATTTCAATTAATCAAGCCTCCTGCACATCCCACACATCCCGCAAACACACGGAGGAAAAAGGACAGAGGAAAAATTGAGTGTTTCAGGCTTGTGTATGTATTGTTTTCCACCGTGCTGTTGAAACCTGTCTAGCATGTATGAATCACTCTGAGATCATGCAGAATCCCTGTACACCGCACACACACACACAGACACACTCACACAAACACACACACACAGGAGGTCCTACATGTGTGCTGGCAGGGCAGTTTTTATGGCGGGATATAGCTCTTGTTCCC
>OMLF01020410.1:0-23094 GCA_900302615.1 Holocentrus rufus
AGAAGAAATACTGTATGTATTTACTTTGATCCTAGAACATTTACACTGCGGTTATTTATATCATACCTGAACGAAAATAGTTAAGATAGATTTTGAAATTGCTGTGAATAATACAGTGTGATATCTACGTTTGCAAATTAATAAGTAGCAAATAACGCGTCACTTCACGTGTTGGCTGCGTGAAGAGCAAGGTCTGGCAACCCCGGTAAAGCGTTCATCAGTTGTGTGATTCAGAGCTTCCCTTGTCTGACAGGCAACGTGGAGAGATGGTGCTCGATTTGGACTTGTTTCGGACCGACAAAGGCGGCGATCCAGAGGTCATCCGCGACTGTCAGAGCAAGAGGTTTAAAGATGTTACACTTGTTGATAAACTGGTCGCCGCAGATACAGCGTGGAGAAAATGTAAGTGTCAAAGGGCCTTTTATTTCCTGTAGTAGCAGTAGTAGCGTTAGCATGCTAGCTAATGATGCTAATGTTAGCATAGTCCCAGTACCCCAACCTCTGTTCAGAATCTGTCAGTTCAACGTAGCTGTGTTGTTCAACAGATGTATATCCGATTTTGGGACATGACTTACGACCTTTTACTGGTCTATAGGTTACATTCTTCCATTCGGTTCTACCCAACACACAAAATAAGCCTCATTTAAATATTCTTTTCAACTTCAAGTAATGAGTCCGCCTCTGATATGCACTATTTTCTAACACCATAATGACGTTTGCCTGCAGTGGATGATAGTGAACGCTGTGAATCATTTCAGAAAATTGTCACTTTATTGAAATAACATTGTTGCTGTTAGGTGGACCATACATATGCCGAATTACCTGTGGACACTAATAGTTAGCGACATGTTTTAAGATTTCATTCTGCCAGATCCGAATATTTGCCCATAAACAATGAAATATTTAATCGCCAGAATTCTTAACGGAGCTCGGCGTATAACTCTTTGTATGGAGGAGAGAATAGCACGTATTGCGGCTAATGTTAGCTCAGCTAGCGCCATTCATAGAACCAAAACGAAACCATATGGTTGGAGTTAACCTTTGTTAATTAACGTTCGCTCTACGATTGAACATGTTTAGTTTTTGTTATCTACGCATTTGAACTTCTTGTTTACTGACAGGATAGGAAAATTCACTGACATTTAGCTGTGTGGGCTTTGCGATACCCGTTGCTAGCGTACAATCTGATGCAATCCCAGCCAGCGGCGTGTCAAGTCAACCTCGCCCTGCAGTGTCAGGACAGTAGCACTAAGAGCGTGTATAATAGTGAACTTGTTGGACGCAGCTTATACACTGATCAAAATATGACTGGAGACAGGTTTCATACATGTCAAATCCAACTGCTGATCATGTGGTAGTGAGCTGACGCTATAGTTAACGCCTATCTGTAAATGGCATTGGCCTGCAACTGCAACACAAAAACCATGCACAATTGCATCATGACACAGACTGACTTATCATGACATTTCTTCTTAACAGGTCGCTTCGCTGCAGACAACCTCAACAAGGCCAAGAACCTCTGCAGCAAAAGCATTGGGGAGAAGATGAAGGTATGCAAGTGCTTGTCCACTAAATGACAGAGCTGGCTGTTATCCACACAGAGTAAAAGATGGAGAAACCTAAGTGAAATTGTACACAAATTGAACGGTGCCCTTTTTTTTTTTTTAACACCTTCTCATTTCGTGAGTGCAGAAGAAGGAGCCAGTTGGGGATGATGAGTCTTTACCTGATGAAGTGCAGAACCTGGAGTGCCTAACACCTGAAACACTATCGGTACGGCGGTGTGTGTGTGCAAGTGTGCATTTGTTTGTGTTTGTTTTTGCCCCCTGACATGTAAGTGGGTGGCCTGTGAAGAAGCTGTCAGCTATATGTACTTACCTACCAGTATGGTATCGTTTGCATCTTGTTAATCAGTAAGAAGAGATTAATTCCCATGGAGTATGATCAGTTAAAAGACACTACCTGCTGCCTTCAGAGTTTGTTTCTTTACCGTCTAATTTCCTTTGGTTAATTTTCCTGTACATCACTCTTGTCTCAGGCTCTGACAGTTACCCAGATCAAGCAGGTGCGCCTGTTGGTGGAAAACGCAGTGGAGAAAACTGACAGCGAGAGGCAAGAGCTGGAAGCAGTACGCTTCGAGTACCTGAGAGAGATTGGCAACCTCCTGCACCCATCTGTACCCATCAGCAATGACGAGGTGCGTGGTTTGGTACAGGCACATCTGGGTAAAATAGTTTATCATGTCAACTGGATTTAAAAAATAACACGTAGACACATTGTCTTTTCACATATTGTTATATCGTGAAGAATGATCTTCAGCAATAAAGTGATGTGGCTACTATCAGCACGAAAAGTAATGTCTTGCCATGCGACTTTTGTAATTGCACATTTTTTGATTATATATCTAAGTTGTTCTCTTCTGTCACATGACATCATCTGCCGTTCGTTCCACTGGCTATCTGATGTTCCCCTGTGGCCGGTTGTTCCTCCTGACAGGATGCGGACAACAAGGTGGAGCGTACCTGGGGCGACTGCAGCGTCCAGAAGAAGTACTCGCACGTTGACCTGGTGGTCATGATCGATGGCTTCGACGGAGAAAAGGGAGCCATTGTGGCCGGGAGCAGAGGCTACTTCTTGAAGGTAAGGCTCTGAAATGGGCTAAATCGTGGTTCTAAAATTGTTGTCACTACCCAGAATCCAAATGACAAACTTAATTTCTTTGCCCATGATGAGACCTGCCAAAAGAAGGTCCATGACCCACTTTTGCTTCTTTACACGTACTTCAAGAAACCGTTCACTCGATCCATTCCCTTTCCTCTCTCATCTTGTCTTCAGGGACCTCTGGTGTTTCTGGAGCAGGCTCTTATCAATTACGCCCTGAGGATACTCTACAGCAAGAATTACACCATGCTCTACACGCCATTCTTCATGAGGAAAGAGGTCATGCAGGAGGTCGCCCAGCTTAGCCAGTTTGACGAAGAGCTTTACAAGGTACTGAGACCTTCAGCCAGTCCCTACCTGTTTGCGTTGTTTTGTCACATTCCTCTCGTGACGATGGATGTGAACTCCGTGTCTAGTGATATCCTACATCATGATGGACTAGAGGCTTTATGCTATAACATGTCTGAACTGTAGTAATAACCCCTTCAGTCAGTACACTCAATTTTGGGGTGATCATAGAGTTAACATTTTTATGAGGTTGAGGGTTGTCTCAAATAAACTACAGCAGTTAAAATTTGAACAATTTAGGAGTAATTCTTAGTTTGGTGTGACATGCAGCCATATTTTGGATAATACATTATAGAAGGAAGGCTTCAATCAGTCTGGCTACTATTTATACAAAGCAAATGGATAGAAATAGCTTTCATCCAGTACTTCTGAAACTTAGATTTCCATTGACCCCATTGGACAGACTGCTCATGTTCTTTCGATGATGTCTGGCTTTAAAGCCGAAACTTTTAAACCTCACAACAAGAAAGAGATTCACAAAATGAGAAAGTGTTAGTGCCTACAAAAGAGGTTCCAGGGAAGGATCCTCTATTACAGCCATCTCTTATGTTTGTTTTCACTAGTTTTTGAACCTTATCAGTCCAGATGAACAGAATTATGAGAAAGCGCTGACATAATATTGCCACAGATGATACTGTTGGTGAAGCATTTCAGGAGCCACATCTTTCTGTATAAAGAAGTGAATAAGAAAGTTGATTTATAGGCTTGCAATCATCTGTTTTGAAACAGAACAGTCAGGCACTGAGATCTTCAAGCAGCTGTTTGTGTCATGCAAACTTATTAGGAATCTAAATTTCACAGCCAGAAACAAAGCAGCAGTTTTGGCCCCTGCTAGATGAGCAGTGCCTTCAGCCAGCAGAGCCTCGGCAGGCAAATCCACTTCAAAATGCTTAACATCTTGCTCTTCTTGTTCAGGCCAGAAACAAGCCACCGGCTGCGACTGCACCACCTGCTGGCCCAACCGAAGAACTGCTGTTCAGACCTAGCTTGAGCATAACAGGGCCAGTCAAACCACCTTTTATGCGTTTTGTCCTGATCACACGCCCTCTGTGCCCTTTCGCCTCAGGTTATCGGCAAGGGCAGCGAGAAGTCAGACGACAGCTCCATTGACGAGAAGTACCTCATCGCCACCTCAGAGCAGCCCATTGCAGCCTTCCTGAGGGACGAGTGGCTCAAGCCCGAGGACCTGCCAATCCGCTACGCCGGCATCTCCACCTGCTTCAGACAGGAAGTGGGCTCCCACGGCCGAGACACCCGTGGGATCTTCAGGGTGCACCAGTTTGAGAAGGTCAGTCACTGGGGTGTCAGCAGCCAATACTTTTAGTATCAGGGTGTCTGCAGGTTCTAAAAAGTCTTAGAACAAAACTGAACTTTGGTAGAGCGTTGGGTTGTAAAGTTACCTGGAAGTGATTTGAGTCCACATGGTGGAGAGATATTCTCATTAGCTGCTCTGTGCTGCACAGGGCTTGAAGCCCTTGGGAGATCTTATTTTTTTTGGTCTGCTTCATGCCATGTGTGTTGCATCTGATCCCTAAAAGTTTTCTCTCCCGCCGCCTCGTCCCTCAGATCGAGCAGTTTGTTTATTCCTCTCCTCATGACAACAAGTCCTGGGAGATGTTTGACGAGATGATCGGGACAGCAGAGGAGTTCTACCAGTCACTAGGAATTCCTTATCGCATCGTCAACATTGTCTCTGGTAGGTCTAAGACAGACGCACACCTTTTTCAACTGTTGTATCAAACAGTGAAATAGTGGCTACTGATATTTTTTTCTTGATTATTAGATATGAGGAAAATGAACAAGTACCATAAATAAAACATACAATTTATTGAGTTTTTGTTGGTTGGTTTCTTATTAAAATTGTGTTAAAGATAATATTATAATAGCAGTTACAGCAGTCTTAGATGTTCTAAATCTATCCAGTCCATTTAATTAACTAACTGTGTTCTCCTGTCTGTTCTGGTAGGTGCCCTGAATTATGCAGCCAGTAAGAAGCTGGACCTGGAGGCCTGGTTCCCCGGCTCCGGTGCTTTCAGAGAGCTGGTCTCCTGCTCCAACTGCACCGACTACCAGGCCAGACGCCTCCGCATCCGCTACGGGCAGACCAAGAAGATGATGGATAAGGTGAGGCTCCTGATCCACCATTCACCCTCATGGAGACATGCACCTGAAACCAAGAGATCCAAACATAACCTTCATGGAATATTCAAAAAGTGTCAGTATTGTCGTTTGGTTTGTTTGTATCCTTTTTATTTATGTGTTGTGCACACTTTCCCCTCTCTGTTACGCAGGCAGAGTTTGTGCACATGTTGAACGCGACTATGTGTGCCACCACGCGCGTGATGTGCGCCATCCTGGAGAATTACCAGACCGAAGAGGGCATCATCATTCCAGAGAAGCTCAGGGAGTTCATGCCCCCTGGTAAGCTGTGTGTGCAGAGGCTCCTCAAAGTGTTCTGAAATATTTTAAAGCAAAACAGCCCGAGTGAGTAAATGGGACGCAATAGTTTAACAAACTAGTTTATTCCATCATTGGAATTTTTAGACGAATGACTTGCAATGGACCTTTTTCACAGCGGCTATTTTGACATGAAATAGCAGGTAAACACAGGTGTTACTAATGACATCAGAGTCCTGGTAAGAAAGGCTCTGGTTCACTTAATTAATGTCATTAGTAACACCTGTGTTTACCTGCTATTTCATGTCAAAATGACTGCTGTGAAAATGGCCATTTAAATGTATTTTGAACTAATGGTCACACAACAAAATATATATGCACAACATTTATACACACAGCTATGAAGGTGTGCATTTGCATAAAGGCTGAACAATATATTGTGACATTTTGATTGGGATATGATTCAAGATTTTAGCAGGAATGATGTTTTTTGCATCATATTTTTCATTTTCTTACGTCTGGAGAAAACAATTTTAAGGCCAGGGTATCTTTGTAGCACCACAGTACTTCAGTTGTTATGGTATTTTGTCCCATTTTACCTTTTATAAAAAGAAAATGCAGCTCCTGTGATTTGGATATTGCACTTGGCCATATTGCAATTTCAATAAATTGCCTGAATCAGCCTGAATTTGCAGTAATTATAGTATTACAGCCGATTATAGGATGCAGCTCAAGAGACCAAGCAGAATGGAAAGCATGCTGTTGCTCTTAACAGTAAACTAGGTGGCATGACCCCGTGTCACCTTCATGTTTGTGGTAGTTGTTTGTTCAGTGCAGATATTTCTTTCCCCCTTTTATGTAATGATTCAGCAAAAGAATGTCCCTACACAGAAACACTTTGAAATATTCATGACGCTTCAGGCTTCTTCAGCAGCGTGCTTTTCCGGCATCCCTTTGTTCACTGTTGCACCTGCATGTGGTATTCACTTGCTCTAAAATGTGCAGCTATAAATGCATGACAGAAGAACTTTTGAAATCGCAGATACTTGCGAATCTAATTAAGAAGCGTATACAGGCGTTCAGAGCTTCACATTCCTGTCAGGCCTTTTCATGGCTTTCTTGTCTGAGGGCATTCCGTTGATTTCCCCCTCCTCTCCACCTCTTCCCTCAGGTATGACGGAGATGATAAAGTTCGTGAAGCCTGCGCCCATCGACCAGGAGATGAGCAAGAAGGCCAAGAAGCAGCAGGATGGAGGGAAGAAGAAGAAGCAGGGAGGAGGAGACCAGGGCCTGCAGAGCGGCGTGGAGAACATGTCCGTCAACGACTCCTAGAACGCCGCCGCCACTGCCGCTGTGTCGCTTCACCTCCCTCTCAGATAGAAATGGATGCGCTAGAGCCTCTTGGGTAGCACAAGCCTGCAGTAGATGCTTTGGGGTGGAGTTGCCCATAGACATTGATCGTGGGTCAGTTTGGCGTTTTCCCGTCCTCTCTTGAAATGGCTCGGAAATGACACAAACTGACCTTTGAGGTCATCTTCACCCTGTGAAGATGACCTCATGAAGACCGGCTCTGCGCTGTCTGTATCTATCTAGATGGGCGGCGACGCTCTCATTCATCTCAGCTTTTCGTCCTCCTTTCTCGCCTCCCTCTCCATTCACACAAGCCACATTCATAAAGGGATCACTCTGTTCTCTCAGCCGTCTAGGGTCCACCTCAGAGACTGGCTTCCCATTGGTCAAATCTGTCTGTCACTGCGCCACCCCATCGTCCCCTCTCTGCAGCGATATTGAGCCCAAAACAGACAGACACTGTTACTTCAGCTACTCATGCAAAATAGGTCCGGCCAGGTATGATGATGCATTCAGAATCAGCAGCTAGATTTCTCAGCCCCTTTTCCTTGGCTCTTAGTTTCTGTGACTTGCAGGTAGTGAAATGAACTGAGGCACTGGTTACTTACAGGTACAAGTTGATTGTTCTGGGAATCTTTAATAAGTCAAGGTTGTGGGAGGTTGAAAGGGAGTTTGGTGTTTTGTGTGGTATTGAGTGAATTACTGTCTGAACTCGAAAAATCCATTGGCTCTTTCATACTGTATTTTGCAATACGAACAAAACCTGTGTTTCTGAACTTGAAATCTTTTGCCAGCATCCAAGTAAAATTAATGTGTTGCTATAGTTCACAAACGTCTTGAAAATAACCTGGGGTATTTTAAACTGTCTGTTTTGGGCTTAAAAGGATCTACACATTGCCTTTTACCACATCATCAATTTCCACCATTGTTGCTTAACGCCATTATTGACTGTAATGCTGTTCACTACCAAGTGAAACATTGACATGTCTGTATGTACTTGCTAGTATATATAAATATATATATTTGAATGAGCATTAAGTGGCACTCACTGTAAACAATAAATATTGAAAAACAATGGAAATGGAATGATTGTGTTTTTGTTACAAACAGTAATGCAATAAATGCCCAGCAACAAAAACAGAAAATAGTATATCATTTAGTCTTCATCTCTAACCAGAATGTGTTGCATTGTATTTTGAAAATGCCTGATTTAATAACTGAGACATTCGGGGTAAAATCTGAATACAAGTTGCTTTGAATAAACTGTTAACCCCAAATTGCTGTAGTGAACGAGTAAACCATGTGCCATGTCTGGATGTCCAGAAATAGATTTAAAGTAATTATCTAAATTCACAATGTTAAAATGCTTAATAATGTTATGTCCAGCTTAAAACCAGAGGTTTTGAAGGTGTTGTGGTGTTATAGTGCACTGTTTTTTCTGATGAGACTGTGGCGATGTTTTATTTGCATATGGTGAAACTGCTTGTATCACTGTCAACCTGACACCGAAAGCCAAAGTATTAACTTGTTGGATATCTGATAAGGGGCAATAAAGAAGGCACAGCAGTTACTTATTAACCCACCAGACTTTACACCCATCCGTTTGTACTGTATAAAAGAAAGAAAGTGACTGTGTATCGGCAGCATATTTCAAAAAGGTAAGCTGAATCATTTTTGGAAATGCATTTTATATTTGAGGAGTATGTGTGCATTCTTAGCCAATATGGGGTTTCCCTGTGACAGACTGCAGGGTTTGTACTGACACAACACTACAGCCTGAAGATGAATGACATGTCTGAGGAAGACAACGAGATCTCCTTTGAGGTGAAGGTAAAAAAGTGAGCCATTTTTGAGACACAACATCTCATTCTGCAAGCAGGAAGTTGGTTAAAATGAGATATTTGTGATTATGATTACTGGAATTGAAATCAAGTATATTGCACTTGTGTTCATTTGGCACCAAGCTTGTCAACAGGTCATGAATCTGTCCTGTACTATCCTTAAAACGCCACTGGATAGATTTGTGCGTACAAACAATAGCTGTTCTTTATGTGACTAAATGTTCCTGTCATGTCAGTGCTGCCTTCAACACCTTGTTTATTTTGCGTTTTGTCGTGCGGCTCTTCCTCTGAGCCCAGTACCTCGGGCGAGTGGAGGTGGTTCGCTCAGAGGGAGTACAGATCCTGGAGGAAGCAGCTCAAGACCTGAAGGTTAGGAGTTATCTTTCTTTTTGATCCATTTTTTTTTTTTTTTTATATCCCTTTTAACCTTTTTGAGACCCGAGCAAATTCACTTGATTTCTTTCAAAAACATGATATTTTTCAAATTAAATTGCAAGAAAATTACTCAAACATTTAGAGGAAAAAAAAAACAATTACAAGAAAAATGCCAAGAATTCTTTTATATCTCTCTATCCTCAAACCAGAAGAAAAGGGCAAAAAATACAAGAAAATGATCAGAAAATTAGCATGAATAAGAAAAAAACACAAGAAAATTACCATAAAATTAGGGTTAGGATCAGTTTTTCTTTCTATTTTTCCCTTTTTTCCTTTCATGATATGCTAATAAGAAGCTTTTACTGTTAAATGCGGAGTTTATATTAGAGGAGAATGTGATGCAGCCACTTTTTATTTATCATCTCATTCTCTAGACATTTGATAAAGACTCCACTGATAAGGCACAAAAGAAGAGCAAAGTCTATCTCTTCCTGTCCATGAGCGGGATAGACATACTGGAAAACAAAACCAAGGTGTGTGACAAAAGTGGATGGCACTTGAGTATTTTTTTTCTACTAGTTTTCACACCAATTATTCCAACGGTGCATATACTTTTTGTCATGCGTCTCAACAGTTGTCTCCTAGCTTGAATTTTCAGCTTGTCTGTCCCCTCTGTGTCGTCCTCAGTATATGTTGTACACTTGCCCTCTCTCCACGGTTTCCTTCTGTGCCGTCCTGCCCTCCACACCCAAAGTCTTTGGTTTCATTGCAAGACACCCCGCGGCCGAGATGCACCACTGTTATCTGTTCCAGAGCAAGAGATTTGTGAGTTCCATAAATATCATAGCAAAAATGTAAATCTCTACAGAGATTAGTGTAATAGTATGATATATAATCATAATATTGTAGGAATATTATACCACAGGAGATAAAAATACCATGAAGTACAATAAGGTCACCTTTAACTCACTAATGAGTTCACAAACACACAAAGTTCCTGAAGGAATATTACAGTCATTTTTGATGGGGAACTAGTTGCACCCACACTGAAACCACATGGAAAAACTGCACACAAAATGAGGCATTCAGGCTCAGGCATGACTTTCCATTACTTTCTCTTCAGTCTGTCGTGATGACCTCAATCATCGGAGAAGCCTTCCGAGCTTCAAAAAAAGAGGAGAGTATCAGAAGAGGAGGGAGAGATCTGATAGTGGAGGCACTCAGACATAAGGTTGGTTTAAATAGGCAATGATTGTACAATATAGTGCTGTATCAGCAGAAGGAAAATTTGTGTAATCGTGAACCCTGTGGCACATTCAGGTATCACCTCCTTCTAATAATTCTCATTGTTATTTAGAATAAAATACTGCAGAGAGAGAATGCTGAGCTGAAGAGGAGGCTGGCTCAACAGTCAAACTGACAAATCACAACAATGTAGGTGACTTGCACAAACACATACAGTACATGCAGACAATATTAATGTAGCAGACAGCAAACTATTACAGATTCATTACCTCCCTTTAATGGTTTTCATTACATTCCACAGGAGGAGGAGGCATTTTTAAGCAGCATAGTGGAACAAGAGAGGTGAAGAAGAGTGATCATCTGTGGAAGGAGTATTAAAACTGAAGCGTTGCTTTATGGAAATAATTTTAATAAATATCCAATTGTTTTGATATTAGCCTGTCTCTAATTAGTCTTGTTTGTCCACTGTTTGTCGTGTCGGCCGCATCCACAATAGTAGGTGGCAGCAGCGAGCACACCGACTGATGTCGCATGCACTTCTCAACCAACAAAGAGGCCGGTACGACAGTGGTGCCTTCAAGTTTTTGGAAAGATTGCTTTTATAGGCTAAGTGCACATAAACAACTTAACAAAGTGTTGAATGTATGTGGGAAAGATGTAAATTGAAAAGACAACCAGGTTATCGTGATGGTAGATGTAGATGATGAGGTGAAGAGAATATAGGATGGTGGGTGATGGCAGTAAAAGTACAATAGCTTTTGGTTCAGTGAATCAATAAAAAGCAGTTAAATACCATTTTTTCAGGTCTTCGTCATTCCGCTTCATTTATAAACACTTAACGTTACAGCCTATTACATTACTATTATAACCATTAGCGCTTGATTGCGCCCATGAGTAGTTTTAATAACTCGGGAAATTCATATAGGGAATGGAATGTACACGCAACACATGAAGGCACCACAGCACAATGTAAACTTTGATGTGACAACGACAGCCACAGTGAGATGTTGGTGCTGCCACAGCTATGCTTTTACAGAAATAAATACGAATTTGCGATGGCAACATTGGATTGTTTGGTGTAAAAGGTGAGTTTTTTTTAGAATAATAACCGTAGAAAGCGATACAATTCGTAATAAACCTTGTAAATTGCAAATTTACTGAACGTGTCTGTTAGCTAATGCTAGCTAACATTAGCGTGACGTTAGCTGGTTAGTTACTCAAAACTGACGCACCCTGAAAAGCTTCAGCTTGTCACCTGATTTATTAAGATAAAGCTAGAGCAGCGCTTCTGTGATTCTCACATTTTATTGACAGACAAGTTCTTTCTCTAACGATTTGAGCTGAACCACTGCTCCCAAGTCACTTTGCTCACTACATATTTTGGCTGCATAACGCTGTCACATCTAGCGAGGCTAACGTTAACCCTATTACTCTTTTCCAGGGGAGCGGTTGCCTGCAGACAGCTAACGTAAGCTAGTTGTCGCTGGGGAAAGCTGGCTTTATCGTCCATACACGAGTTGATCCGTCATGGGGAGTCGTTGGTCTCGGAGCGACAGCAGCCTGCGGCTCGTCCCGGAGAGCCAGGACTCTGGCCGGACAGGGGACAGAGGCTCCGATGATGACTCTTTAGATGGGCGCGACAGACAGGAGGATATAGCCCAGTTCCCTTACGTGGAGTTCACTGGCAGGGACAGCATAACCTGTCCGACATGTCAAGGCACTGGACGCATACCTTCAGGTGAATCACACGGTTGGATAGAAGATCACGTATATCTAGCTGTTACAATACTAGGAGCTGAGTAACGTCAGTACAGAGAAAAATATGTGGCCATTACTTAGTGGCTTTTATCCTACCACGGAATAGCAGGATTTCTGCAGTTGTTTACATAGTTTTAATTTCTTGGGTTATTTTAGGTAATCTTAAAATATTTATTTTTGTGATGCAGTGTCTTTCAGAACATGGTCACACAGGTGTGTGTCTATAGGTCTACAGTTTTCATGTATATGTATAAGTGTAAGAAGTTTCATGTTACTCATGTTCATTACAATTGTGAATTTTGTCATATAGTTTTTTTCTAACTGATTTTGAAAAGGTCTCAAAAAGTCTTTAATGGAACTTGATGAAACTTGCAGATAGAAATAGGCTAAAACTACTCTGCTGAGATCATTGGTCACCCTCGTAATAGTTTGCCATTTGTATTGTTTATGTATTTTTTATTGTATTTGTATTTAGTGTTCATATTTAAATACTGCATAAGAGCTTTTGTTCAGGCCTCCATGAAAAACATTCTAAAGGGAAACAGATGAAATCTGTACGTAACCTGTATCACCTGATCTGTTCTGTCTTCTACCTGATAGAACAAGTGAATGAGCTGGTAGCACTGATCCCATACAGTGACCAGAGGCTGCAGCCCCAGAGAACGTAAGTAGCCATCACTAGTCGCAGTTTATATGTATCAGGCTTCTTTGCAGGTGCAAAGATCTGAATTATGTTACTGCGTGATTTATGCTTATATTGTGTTGTTTTGCATAGTAAAAAATAGATTTACTTATTCATTCATGGATTAAATGATTTTTCTGTTTGCACTGGCATGCTTCTTGTACTCTACATGGTTATATAGCCATCACTGCACTGTATAGAATCTTTTGCAGTTCTTTAGTTAATGCAATAATAATGTATTAGCTGTTACATGCCACTGAGGACTTAAAACATGAGTAATATTGATCCATGTTTGTGCAAGCCTACTGTCTTTGTGTGATCAATAACAAACTAAAAGAGGTTGTTGTTGTTGTCCTAGGAAACTCTATGTTGTCATGTCAGCAGTTTTGTGTCTCCTGACCTCTTCGCTTGTGGCCTTCTTCCTCTTTCCGCGCTCTGTGGTTGTGGTGGATGATGGGATACGCTCGGTGATTGTGCATTTCGACCACTCCGATAAGAGGGTCCTGATGAACATGACGGTAAGATTTCTCCTTTAATGCTTTCATTTGTCACTTACTGTGTGTAAAGATCTGATTTTTTTTACTGTGTACCTTTGAGACTAAAGAAATGTCTTTCCCTCAGAGCGCGTTGAACTTCAGCAACCCCAACTTCTTCACAGTGCTGGTGCAGAGTGTGAGTTGCCAGGTCCTTTACATGAAGACGGTGATTGGGACTCAGCAGTTAGACAATGTCATCACCATCCAGCCACTCGGCCAGAGACAGGTACAGAGATACTGACAGTGGAACCACATATACACTGACATAGTTCTCTTCTTAATGTGCCACATCACTGAGCTCCCACAAAGACCTTAGTGCTTCCTGGCAGATGGTTGAGTGTACATAACAAAGGTGTCGTCCTCATAAGAACATAGGCTTGTCACAGGATGTGGTCTCTGTATGATGTATTGTTTTGGGTGCAAACTGCGAGCTCCCCTGTATGAAGACTGACACAGCTCTGCTGCTAAAGGCTAAATACTTTCACACCTCAGTGTGATAATATGTAACTCACTTTCAGTGACTTTAAGATAAGAAACTCAAGAGTTTGCTTTGTTACCTGCAGTTCCTGACGGAAAGGTTTTGCCCTTTTGTATATAGTTCAGTCGGGTATTTAATGCCACCCAAGCTTAGTCATGTGTCTTGAGGCATATGACAGGGCCATTCACAGGCAAACTCTTGTTTACATTGCCTCATGCCTCCATCTCACTGCTGATAGAATATCTCTTAAGTAACCACTGTTCTAGCTGTAGATTACAACACAGAAGGACTACGTTGTGTAACATCTGTTGGTCTTCTACAGGTGAACTATACTGTCAGTGTGGAGATTGGTGACAGTGCCTCTTATGTCTAGTAAGTGTTTTTTCTTTTTATTTTATCTAGCTGGCTGTAGAGCAAATCATTTTCTCCATATATCTTATCTGTACTGTATTTCCAATATGAATCTGTTAGACTGTTAGACTGAACGATATTCCAGTGCTACATTCCTGACTCTTTCTGCTTTGTGTATTTGTAGTGCCTTCTGCACCATGCCCAGCATTAAGGTCCACAACATTGTCGTATTCATGCAGTAAGTATCTCTTTATCTTAAAGGCGCTTCATTCTACCTCTTCATCCAATTTTATGTTTCTCTCTTACGATATTTCATTTTACTCATATCACCACTACCTTTTCTTATCAGCCTGCAGCCAAGAGGCAGTGCATGTGTAACTTTGTCACAGGTGCCCCATTAATCACTGCCTCAGGGTCATTCTGGCTTTTATAAAACTGTTTGATATATTTGCTATTTTTGGAACTGTTGCCATATAGATTTGACAAAATAACTAATTTAGCATACTGGAATTTACTGGAATCACTCTTTGTGCAGAAATGAAACTCAGGGTTTATTGATAATAGGACAAGTGCAAAATTCCCCATGGGTTGTTATGACATAATGTGAAAGAGTAAGTTATTTGCACATCAACTGTAAGTGCTGGCCTAAGTAGAAACCATTCTAAGCTTAAGGAGCTTATGTATTTTTCATGATGAATGCCACAAGGCTGCATCATTGCCAAGAGCCACCGCTGATTGAAATGTCTGTTTTTGTGCTAAAATAATTCCATCAAGGCTCTACTTGTTGTTATAAAATAATATGATAGTGGAATTACACCTTAGCCAATCAGAATGCCTAATCTCTTTTGAAATCATTTGGGTGCTCAGATGTATTTCACCTCGAGCTGATTTCAATCCTCCTGTTCTGCAGGCTTGTTTCTAAGTGTCTCTGTGTTGTGTTGTCTCCTCCCAGGACCTCCGTGAAAACCTCCTACATGGTGCGAACGGCCCAGAACAGCCTAGAAGCCTACCGCTACATAGACTGTGGTAGCAACTCCACTTACCACCAGCTGGGCCGGCGCTCCTGGCACCACTCCCCGACCCACTCACCAACCACATCCCTCAGCCCCCCTCTACTGTGAGAGCAGGCTGTGTCCTTTCTCTGAAGTAGCCGGGAGACATTGCAGGTCTTTTCATCCCAAACTCAGCACGAGTCCCAGGATGAATTTGGCTCGTGCCGGTGCAGACACACACCAGCACTAACTTGCTATATGGTGCTTTCTCTACTTGCTCACATTTAACTGTGGTAAATCAGGGCCAGAACAGCTGATTTCCAGTTCACAGAACTGCCCTCGTTTGTATTTATAGGAGACTGAAAGGATACCAGTATGTCGGTGCTGTTAGAGTTTTAAGTCATGACATTGGATTAAGAGGTTGCGTTTCCTATTGCTCTGAGGAATGTAGCAAGGTGAACACTGCAAAGGTCACCAGCCACTTTTCTGCATTAGCACCTTGTGGGGCTCATTGGTGCCTCAGCCAGTTGGACTTGTCCATAGTGGATATGCAGTTTTGTTTTGGGAGGTTTTAGGCATCACAAAGCAAAACTACTGCCCCATGACCCACTGCCTCAAGGCCATTATATTGTATTTATTGTAAAGGTCATCAGCCACTGTTATGGTATTACTGCCTTGAGTGGTTTACCATGACTTGGGCCAATTCAGCATGTCTGCAACACAATTTCAAAAGGACTGCTTGTTTATTTCAACCCCCAGATAAGCTGGCAAGTCAACTCTGCTGGCAAAAACAGCCGCAAAGATGCTGTTGTGGGAAAACTCGGCGTATGTAATGAAAAATCCCTGACCAGCATTCCTTGGCCGTGTTGTGGAAACAAGACTAATGTAAGAGAAAGCTCTTTTCTTTAAGGGTAATGGCCGGCATTCCCCCCTGACAATATAGTGCCAAGACTGACATTTTTGCCAAAGCCTTAATTGTTGCTACAGAGCTCTGTCTGTGTCTGCTGCTGTTTTTGCCCTTAGCTGTAACATTAAGAGAGCATTCTTTGGCATCGCTTGAATGACTGAGAAACTTGGCATCGTAACACTGTGCAGGCTGGGGCTCCTGACATTTCATATTTATGAAAAGGGAGAAAGAAGAGGCCTGCTGTTTATATTTTGGATTCAATATAACATGGAGACTTTGCTAATTGGACTTTTGCACCTTTAGAATTGGTACGGGTTGTTGTATATTGCCTTTGCTGTGTTATTTATCTACTTTTGAAGTTGAAAATGGCATTTAAAATTTAGCGTTTTGTGGATTTTTTTAAATGAGGGAATGTTTTCTAAGTTAATCTTTCGGCACCTCCTGTCACCCTCCTCATCAGCACGTCCGAGCGACACCATTTTAAATTCAGGGTCAAGGTTTAAAGTTACAAAGCACAACCGAACCGGATTACCAAGAGGAGATTTTCTCCAAAGCTTTAGTGAAACTGACAAATGATGTAACCTCTGCTCCTAGGCCTTATTGGAGTATTTCTACAAATCTACCCTTCACTGCATACATACCTCCAATTTGATAAGCTCCTCTAATATCAGAGGAGAAGCTCTACGCTATAATTCACAGTTACGATTAAGCTACTGCAAGGGTCAGTTTGGATCCTGAAAAAGTTCTCACTAACTTACCTCGTAACATCTGAGCTCTCAACCAGCAATGTTCAGTATCCTCTGCATCATGGTGCTCATGTTCCAGATGTGCAACCAGTATTTAGAAGTTATGACTGAAATCCAAGATTGCAAAAAACTCTGTTTGAATGTGTGTGCATGTGTGTGTGTGCATGTTTGTGTGTGTGTGTGTGTAGAGTATACCTCAGTCTGTCAGACTGGTCATTACAGGATTACACTGTTATTTCCTTTGCCTTTTCCTACATCTCTGTTTTTTAGCCAGCTCCTCTCTGCCTGTGCAAATTATAAAGTTCCCTGCAGAGAATTTCAAACCAGCCAGTAAATGATCCCACAGCCCAGTGGATGGTGGAGTTGGCTAAAGCTGCGCATAGCTAAATATTCTCAAATGACTTTGGTTATCTCCTGTCTGCGGCTTCGCTTGGCATACTGTACAATAGCTGAATTTGAATTGTGTGGTTATATTTCACAAGGAGAAGAACAACAGAAAGATTCACTGTGACTTGATGTAATTTTTTTTAAAGGGACAGTGCTTTGCAAATTTACAGTGTATGAATGAAAAGGGTTTTATCAAAAGCATTTTTTTGAAGAAATGTATATTTTCATGCTTGGTTCTTAAAAGAAAGTGTCATTAAAGGGAATATTAAACTAATAAAATCAAGATAAATACCTTTCAGTTGTACACTTTTTGTTGACCCACAATGACCATTAAACCAAGAACACTTTTGGTACCACGTTGTTTCAGTTTAATTATATTCTTCATTTGTGCATACAAAATAGCATAATTTCCTTTTCAAACAAACAAATGTTTCCTTTTCTTGTTTCTTACACTGTCCTATAGCTGCATGTGAGAAAATATATTACTACATAATATAGAGATCAACAAGAAAACAGACCACAATATATATTACCGCTGTAATACAAGTAGTGTTTTTCTAGGTTTTTACGGAACGAGGCAACACACTAAATAAATGCATAGTAAAAAATACATGAAGCAAAAAAATACAAAAATATAGCTGGCTAAAAAGCTTATGAATACAGGAGTGCTTTGTCTTTGGTTAAGTACGTTGTCCTTAGGCCACTGTCTTGGCTGTATGTGTTTATCTTAACTTTGTACACGGTTAACTTGATATATAAGTCAATATAAGAATTTTACACTGTTGTAGCGTTAAACAATTTTTACTCCTCAAGTTGTCTGAATAAATTTCATCAGGATTTATTACACAGTATGTTGTGGCATTTTGTAGAATTGACCTCATTGTGTAGATAATTCAGTTTACTGATAAATGGACTGTTGGCAGCCAGTAGCTTTACATGAATTATTAATGAATTAATGAACAGCAAACACTCCGTGGCAGTGGTGTGGAACAACACTGTATATCCTTCCCCGTCTATCCGTTTCCCCCCATTTAAGCTACTTCTCGTTGAAACTCGCACGTGGACGTAACAAAACCCTATTATCAAGAACTCATTTACCCTCCACACATCAAAAACCTCCACACACACATACACACACGCACACACACATACCACTCCCTCGCACACACGCATCATTAAAGTTAAAAACCTTACATTCATGTTTTCTTTCATTAGACGGTTATGTCTCTCGCCCCTCTGGTATATTTAGTCTCTGAGTGAAAAATATGATTGTCGTCGATGATTAGCGTAAACGTGATGCAGACACTGTGTTATATTGATAAGGACGCTGTGGCAAGTTTGAAGGCAAAGAGGTTATCAATCAGTTACAGTTATCACTTCGCTGTACAAACATCTAACTAACTAAATTACATCATCAGGGCTTTGGTCTTTTTATTTCTTTTGGCAGGAAGTAAAATAGGAGATTTGGCAGCAATACAAATATAAACACCTGTTATTTCTAAAATGTTGAACCTTGCAGGCTTTTTTTTTTTTTTTTTTTTAGCCCCCATTGCAGCCTGCTCTGCTGCAGCTTCTTGGTACAGATATCATTTGAAGGCGTTACAAGCCATATCTCATCTTATTAATTTAACCAGGTAGGTCAAAAGAGCACAGCTTCATTTACAGTGATGGAAAAGACCCTTTAAGATTTTTTTTTTTTCTGGAGAGCAATTATGTATAGTTGAATAATCTTAGAATTTAATCAAAGAAGCCTCCTCGTCCTTGGAGGAGTTGTAAGACTATACACATCATCTTGTCTTATTATTTTGATGTACGTGGGTCCTGCCTTGAATCAAGTAGCACTTCACTGTATTTGATGGATCCCATCAATTCTACATGGTCAAGGAAAAGGTGAAATGGTATGGAGCAAAAAACAGATGCATTGACAGGATGGACTGAAGGACCATGAACAAAGATTTGTAGTTGCCATAATGGGCTTTGCTTCCACCAGTCATTAAGCCTCTCAATAAGGAAGCCTCTGTCACATTATAAACCAATGGGCCAAGATCAGCTTAGTTCTATGATCCAAACTCAGAACACACTAGCAACACTGGGCCGCTGATGTACAGTGAATTCCTTCTGAGAATTACAAGCTTCATGTCACTGCTTGTCTGCTCTGAGTGCGGGTTTCTCCCTCCCTCTACCGGCGCTGCGACAACATGACCTTGTTGATGAAGTTGACGATGGCAGAGGCGGGCTGCTCGGGGTCCAGCTCGGCAAACAGGTGGCACACGTTCTCCGCCAAGCTGCCGGGCTTCTTGGCAACAAAACCAAACACCCTGAGAGGAGGAGGAGGAGGAAGAGCACGGGGAGATCAAGAGCGGTTGAGAAAGTGAATGAGGAAGAAAAACAGGATGAGAGAGGGCGTGAAGGAAGAGGATGAATAGGAGAGGGAGAGGAAGGGAAAAGGGAGAGAAAGGATGTTAGCGAGGAGGTAATTACACAAACACCAAGGGCACTTTTGCACCATTCAATACTTGTCTGATTAAAGCCGGCTCTCTACAGTGAAAGAATTAGTATTATGTAATATGGGCTAATGTGGAATTTGACCGCTATTATCACATTATGTTTGCTAGAATGATTTTAGCCAAGGCTCACACGCAATATGAGGCCATGCACAGGATCTAATATCACTGACTCCTCAGCCACAGGCAAATCCATCAGTCACAGTAACACAAACAGATATTTACACTCATACACCCCCGCCCCCCAACCACCCTGCTGCCACACACACACACACACACACATTTGCTTTTCCCACCCCATTTTTTAGAAAATACCAAAAATTAGTGCATTCAGTCACCACACACACACACACACAGGCACTTACTTAACAGTGGTGTTGTCTGAGTTAGTCCACCTAAGGCCAAGAGAGAGAGAGACAGAGACCAGACTCAGACTCACACACACACACGCAGAGGAATGGGCAGAGCTGCCAAACAAGCTGACGTACTGTAGAGATGCAGCTGCAACCTCAGCCACAGCCAACAAGCACGCGCATCGCAAAATACCGCCAAATTTTTGTTTCTCTTCACACACACACACACATTGACAAACGTGCTCGCGGGAAAAGAGACACAGCTCCATGCGAGGGCTCACGGTAACAAATGCAGTGAATGATCGTAGATGCAATGGATGAATGCTTGTGGTGACCATGATTTCGGCAGGTTTACAAGGTTAGTTATGATACCAACTACATGTTCCAGCTATAAGAATCATAAGTTCCCCCTTCCAGTTCCCCACCTCCTGTCCTTGGGGTCGACGCTGCTGAAAGTGACGCTGTTGACTGGGTAGTGTCTCCTGAAGAAAACCCTACAGGCACAAAGACAGACAGCGGTACAGACAGATGGCAAGACACAACAGGCCTCTTCTGCACTGAATCTGTTAGCGCTGAAATGTACTGAGGTCATGGGAAAGTGGGCCTTTGACTTGTAGCTGCAGAGTGTGTTTAACTTGGCCTATCATCATCATCACTAATTAGGTGGTTCTTGCCAAGGAGAGTTAAAAGGTCAATAGAGTTGTTTAAAGACAACAAGGGAAAAGTAATCAAGTCTCCTTGACAGCAAACCACAGCTGTGGAAGAGGCACTGTGGACAATTACTTGTTAGATTAGATGAAACTTTACTTTGATTCTCGCAGGAAAATTAGGCCACTGCAGCAGAGAATAAGATGTAAATAAAGTAAATAGTTACATTAGGCACTAGAGCTGCCTAATGCCCAACCAAGATATACTAAACACAACCAGTTCTGCTGATAACATCATTGATTAATCTAATTAATGCATTAATTAGCACAAACATGTTTAGGGTGACATATTAGTCTTCACAGAGCTCTGAATCTTGCTGCATTATGATGCTACATTGTTTCAAGAAAATCGGTAATAGTGAGGAAAAAAAAAAAAGACATGACGTCATTAACTTTCTCGAAACTTCATTTGACCCTCGAGGAGTAATGCGAGCTGGAGGTGGTGTTTCTTACCTGCGCTGGCTGTCAGTCAGCGTGATGCCCTGGGACGTCACCTTAAACTGGACCACCGTGGCAGCAGGACGTGGGTTACGGCCCAGGGTAGCATCCGTTGCCTTGGCAATGGCCTGGGGCCCTGTTAGAGACTCTGTTTCCACAGAGTTCAGGTAGAGGACGTTGCAAGCTGAGGAGAGAGAGATGGATGACCAGTCAGAGAACAGGCAGGTTGAAGGTCAAAGGTCATCAGGCCTTGACTGTCCTGACCTTAGGCTATATTTGTCTTTTATTCTCTGTTTTCAATACTTTTTGATATTTCTGTTGTCTGTCTTATTTGTTTTTAATTATTTTCTTGTTGCTGATGCAATAAAGTTTATGTTATTATCATTATCATTAGTAAAACTAGTAGTAGCCTAGTAGTGGTAGTAGTAATAGTATTTATGTGTAATATGTGCAGAATAGCTTGGTATGCAATATTTGTGGTCTTTATGAACTTATTAAAAAATCACTGTATTTAATCAATTACAGATGGGTGCTAAGAATTTGACTTGTTAACTGGTGCTGACACTTTACAAGACAGCTATGTTCCAAATTGTTTGACTCACTCAAACACACAGCTGTGAGTCGGACGAAGAGATGAAGAACTCACCTGCTCCTTGTTTCAGCAGGTCAGCAGCTGTGCTCATGTTGCTCACTGGTTGAACCTCCTGCATCTCTCCTATCAGGTCTAACAGCATGATGATAAAAGACCAAAGTGATTTATGTCAGATCAAGTGCATGTGCTGTAAAACTTCTGCATTTCCTGCCACTTGGAGTTTTCATGGTAAAACTTCTGTTTAAATGAGCTTTACATGCCTTTATCAATTTGTTTGAAACAAGTTAACTCATCACAAATAATTTCAAAAAGGCTTATCAATGCTATCATGCAAAAACATGATTTAAAAAAAGCTAATTTTGAGGACTGACCTTTTTCTGGGATCTTCAGAGCACAGGGCAAAGAGATAGGTGTGATGGAGTGCTGGTAGACTAACGCAGACAGACTCCCTGTAATGACAGATGAATGTTGAATGAGTGAGAAAATTGTTTTTTCATTTATATTTCAACCATAAGTAATAATGAGTATGTTAAGAAGGGGGCTGTTTTTTCCCTCTTCTAGTTACCCCCATCTGTGGTTTGTATTCTTACCAAAGTAGGGCTCATTCTGACAACCTTTAATCTTGACTCCTCGAGGGCCCGTCTCTATCAGAAAGTGTCTGACCAGCTGCTCCAGGGGGTCACTCACTGAAACATACAGGAGAAAGAATGTGTTACCTAGTTGAAAAGATTATCTGTCAAAGATGAGGCATCTGTTGTATAACTAAATGTCATGTAAAATACCCTGAATACCCTATCCACTACAAAAAAACAAAACAAATTAGTCAAACGAATGTAATTTGTGATAAACTACAGTCAGATTGGTGCAGATTACCTTATTGGGGGCCACGACAAGTGGTGGCCTAAAGAAGACCTATGCTTTTTCAAATAGCACAGTCACAAATAAGAATACTATATCAATGATATCTTATTTATACATAATATACATATACATTATGCATATGCACACTATGCACTGAACATCTACCTCATGTCTAAATCACTACTATAATTTACTGTCAATTGAACTGTTGATTTGCACTTTACACTTCTCGCCTGGTTTATCTCTTAGGTTATTATTATTGTTAATTATGGTTAATTACCTCTGTACATTGTTGCACTGATGTTCATACTGGTTTCTGCCTCACTCATTACACTTTGCACATTTTTTCTCTGTTCAGATAATCATTACCATTATAAGCATTATTTTTGTACTTTATTATACTGTGCATTTATTATCAGTCCCCTTATAATTTATTATTTTTAATCTACCATTTGCACACTTGTATTACCCTTGGCACATTTATGGTTGCACTGCACACTTTACTTCTGTTACAATCATTTTATGCTATTTTTTTTAACGAGTTTTTACCTTTGTTAAGTATGCTATACCTCTTTTCTTACTGTA
>OMLF01020417.1:0-18568 GCA_900302615.1 Holocentrus rufus
ATTTCAACCAGGTTTTAATAATACCTCATGTGGTGTTCAAAGGCCTCAAAGCAGGTTCAAAGCAGACAGCGCATTCAGATGAATTAATACAAACTCATAAGTTGAAATACCACAATGTGTCCTGAGATCTAAATAAACATAAAGCATAGCACTGTTCATTTATGCACAGTTCCTCCTGAAGTATAAAAATGAAGCAAAGTCTCATTGCCAATGTGTTAAAAGCAATGCTAATGGTTTCCCAATGCAGCATGTATTGCTTATAGAGCCACTGGACCATATTTTCATGGCTGTAATGTTAGCAATAACGATGATGTTAAAACCCAACGATATTGTCTCTGGGGTGTGTGGGGTATTTTTGTAATTTTCATGACCAGCATTATCCCAGCAATAAGTGCCATGCTGCCAGTATCTGTGGAAAGGGGGTTGAAACAGGATTTAACGGCACTACTAGGAGAAATACATTATTACCAGATAGAGTTTGGGTGGACTTCATCAAAGGTAAATCAGATCAACTGCTGTCATCCTTTTTCAAAGTACCCACTTTGATGCACTGGCATTTTCCAAAGGAAGAGATCAGACCTAACCAAGCTATAATATCAGTGTGAAACAAGCAAGCGTAACATACATGAGGGGGTTCATGTGATTTTGGAGAGACCTGTACCAGTGCGCTTCTGCTGAATAGCACCACGAAAGTAGCATAGTGCATATCATTTTCACTAACACCTGCTTTTGGTGGGCAAAAAAGATAGCGATGTTTAACGCCAGAGTGGTACCAAAATTGCACAGCGCCACTGATCTGCATAAAAAGCATGCATGCCCAGCTGCGACACTTCACGCATCTTGGCTCTTGGCAAGTTGAGTTTAGTCCACAACAATCTGAAACTGGCGCAAATGACCCAAAACTAGTTAAACGCCAGATGAAATTTGCAACTCACCAGTAGTTTCAGCAGTTTCTGACTATTTTCAGACTGAGACTATCGTGAAGAAAAAAGGATAATTTGGCTTTCAGATAGATTGATAGATTGATCAATGGATCATAGAAAAATCAGTTGTGCAGAAAACTTTTATAATTTCTACAAACTATCATTATATTTATTTGATTTTAGAAAATAATGTGGTCATTACAAGGCATTCTAAACTCTCTTAGATAAATCTTACTTATATGCTTGTATTGTAACAACACTCAAGCCTATTTTCCTTTCCTTTTCCCTTGTGCTTCAACATGTGAGCTTGTCATCCAGTGCTCAATTCAGTCTCTTAAGAATCAGCACTGGCAGAGACAGAAATTTAGCAGAGAGGAAGTCTGAATACAAGTCACACAGCTCAGTATGTGGCCCAGACTGCATCACATTTCAATCAGGAAAACATGAGGTTAAAAGAGACAATTGCGCTGTTTGAATAAAGCCATTTATACCAGAAAACATGCTTGTTTTGACACTCCAGTAGGTCATGTTTAAGAATGCAGACCTAGGTAAAGTAATAGTTGCACATTTTAGACAATTGAAAGAACATGAAAAATGAAGAATGCTGGATGTGTCTTATCTCAGAAGTAATCTATTTTTGTTGCTGTCTAGGTGTCGTGAAAGATTAATCCACCTCATCTAAACCACTGAAGCCATATTCAATTGTATTTTCACCCAGTTCTACTGAAATATGTAAAATTTTTGTTGTCAGTTTGAGTAGGACTTTATTAAGGCCCGTGCACTTCAAGGATTTCACTCACATGTGAGTAATAGTTTCTGTGTGCAAACGTATGGAGAAAAAAAAATGGGGCCATCATTGCCCCATTATTCCCCATAAATATGCTAATCTGTAGTGCAGAGTCACAATATCAGCACAGCTGCCATGAATTACAAAGTTGGTCAATGTATAGATTTGTAGAATTTGTCTGAATGAATTTCTGTTGCTGCACATGTCTCACAACAGAGACTGCTGTGTCTATACTATGAAATCGGAAGTGAAACTTAAATTCTGAAGTGGCAATCTAGCATGTGTTAGCATTTTTTTTTTTTTTTTTGTAAACAGTAACTGCATGCTTTCAAGTCATCAGATATGTGTAAAACTGCCCCAACACCAGGCCAGGAATTTCACAATGGTCATGACTGCCTTGGCCTCTTAGTCTGGCCATAATGCCCCTTAAAAAGTTACGTCCCCTGTGGCCACGGTGGCCTTAATGCCCCAGCCGCACTATCCTATCCTATCCGAGTTCAGTGTGTTTGTGTCCAGCACAGACCTGCTGTGGGCTTTTAAAACTGTATTATTCCCTGCATCTCGAGTCAGCTATTTCTATAAAAAAAAAAACTCCCAAGTAATCTGATATACCCTACAAATTAACTCATGATGATTCATTTGTTAAGATTTATTCCAACAATCCGGGTAGCAGGCCAAACAAGCGATGCGACTTTCATGGGTTGTTGTGTGACTGGAATGACGACGTCCACCTTTTTACCTCCTAAACACACACAGTGCATGGAAGGGTGCCTTTGAGTTGTGTCTATTCTTGCCAAATTTTTGGACTGCCTCACCATCTATGATGTTGACTGTAATGGGCAAGGATGGATGACAGCCTAAGTACTACTATTACCACTAGTACTACTACTTCTACTACTACTAATAATAATACAATTATTATTATTATTATTGTTATTGTTATTGTTATTATTATAAGATAATAGTAACAATAACAACAACAACAGCAACAACAACAACAATAATAATAATAATAATAATAATAATAATAATAATGATAATAGTAAGCGATTATTATTATTATTTGTTGTAGTAGTCGTAGTAGTAGTAGTAGTAGTATTGTGCTTTTCTTGATGGCCTTTGTGCCCTGACGGTACCAAAGGCCAAGTGACCTTGCCCCTAAAATGATGAAAGTCCAGGCCTGCCCAACACTGACAGAAAATGTATATTTGTGCAGTGCAAATACCGGCATCTTGTCCTGTTCACCATTAGTTTTGACTGGACATGCTGCTGTCACAGCAGTCAAAGACAATTAAGTAATGACAGGCCATGATATATTGACCATAACTGTCCAGCTGGGGAAACAGAAGAGACTGAGGCAGCTGTCAATGAACGTGGCAACAATACCGCCAAAGCTAATGTGATCATCAAACGATACAAATTCAGTAACAAGTGCCTGAAGGACTTTCATTGGTTCTAATCCATTCATTCATCCATTATCCATAAGATGTCAGACATCCTTTTCCCCAGCCACATCCACCAGCTTCAGCTCCAGGAGGACCCCAAGGTGTTCCCTGATCAACTGGGATATGTAGTCCCCCCAGCATGTACTGGGTCTGCCTCTCGGTCTCCGCCCTGTGTTACACCACACAGGAAGGCATGTGGGAGGCATCCTAATTAGATGCCCAAACACCTCAACTGGCTCCTTTCAACACAGAGGAGCATCAGCTCTATTCTGAGCTCCTCTCGGATGTCTGACCTCCTCGCCCTATCGTATCCTCAAGGGTGAACCCAGCCATCCTGCAAAGGAAGCTCATTTAAGCAGTCTGTGTCCATGATCTTATTCTTTCAGCCACTACCCAAAGCTTGTGATTATAGGTGAGGGTTGGACCAGTAAATCGAGAGCTTTGCCTTCAGACTCAGCTCCTGCTTCACCACATCGGTCTGGTACAGCGACTGCAGAAGTGTAACTTGCTGTCCCAATCCATCTGTCAATCTCTTGCTCCTTTTTACCCTCACTCATACACAAGATTCTCCAACTCTTCCACTTGGGACAATAAGTCACCTCTAACTCGGAGGGGGCAAACCACACTTTTCCTAAATACACAACATCATACATCTAAAGAGAATATCATCTGCAAAAAAAACAGAGACACAACCCTGAGGTCACAATATTGAACATATTGTAATCCCCAACTGCACGTACAAATAATGTCCATGAAAGTTGTGAATAGACTTGATGACAAAACACAGCCTTGGCAGAGTCCAACACTCACCTTGGTTCCAACCATCCCTTGGTTTGAATATTAGCTTAAAAAGTCGGATTTAAATGTTGCAGATATGCAATCAAAGAAGCTGCAGGCCATAGACTTTGCGATCAGCAACCCATACCTGAAAAGAGATGCCCTGATTAAACACAATACATCCAAGCAGTATTTATGCTGCTGAGATGGCGTTAATCAATCCCAGTCTGCCCATCCAAAGACTATACAGTCTGCAGTCAACAGGCAGTGGAAGCAAATTGAGTAAACGAAATATTACTTAGCTTATGTATATTCTATGCATAAGCTAAGTACACATATGCTACTAAATAAAAAAAGGCAGCTTAGCACCTTATTAATAGATGGATGTAGCAAATAATTAATTCATGTTCCAGAGTCCCACCATAGGTCACACTTTTCTCTCCATCTTCTTATGCATGTTTCACTTTTATTTTATTGTTAAAGGATAGATGGGCATCGTTTTAAATTGTTTTTTACCATTGTGCTGCATCGTATCACTGGCTTCAACACAGTCCAATGGTGCAATCATGTAGGCAGGACAGTGGTTTTCTGGGAGTGCAGATTAAAGCCATTATGACCTGATGGAAAGCATAATTTACTACCATTTTTAGTAGCCCACCTTAAGACAAGTATGACAGAATTGTGAGCTTGTGACTGAAAAGGAAATATGTCATGATAAAGTGTCGCCCATTGTGTTGAAGTGAAGAATTTACTCAGTGGTAAGTTCCTCAATACGAGACTGACTATTTAAGTTGTGCTCTATACCATTCTCATTGACGTCTGGACTGAACAAAAAAGCAAAACTACCCTTTCAAGCCCTACCCTTTGACCAATCAAGGGAATGCATTTTTCCCCATCTTACCTGTCCTGTGCATCTCATTGTCTCTTTCTCTCCCCTTTCATGTCATGGAAACGTTGATCCAGTGAGTTTCCCCATCAGTAGATTAAAACTGTCCTGGCATCTGCCTGTGTGTGCAGTGCACTGGCTGCTTTGGCAAGCAGAGCAGGGATGGCAGTAGCAGCGGTGACAGCAGCCAGCAAATTAAAAGGCTCGTTCTGCCTCATCAACACGTTTGATATCTTCATAAGCCACAACACAGACCCTGGGACTCTTCAGCAGACAAAAAGGCAATCTTTTCCAATGAAGCAGTCTTTTTTTTAATACCCCCACTTCTTCCTCTTATTCAACAGCTCACATAGATTGGAGTACTTTATATTCTTGTAACTAGTATTGAAATAATAGCCCTTGACATTTTCATATGAAGTGTAAATTTTGCTGTTCTCTGTCTCTTATTGATAAAGCACAATAGTGATTTGATGTATGTCTGGTTCACGAAACCTTGCTGTTCTAAACAGCCAGTGTCTCTTAGCCCGGAGCTGGACAGGGTTGTGTTTTCACCCCATTCGGGTTGTTTTTAACAGGACATCTCTAAAAGTTATGAAGAAATCTGCATGAGACTTTGTGGAAAGGTTGGTAATGGGACAAGGAAGAACTGATTAGGTTTTGACACCGATTGGCCAAAAAGAGGTGTGGCAGTCAGTGGGCTTCTCATAAAAAGGCATGTAACTTTCAAATGGATTCACACAGCATTATGAAGCTTCGTGGATTGGCTGGTAATGGGGTAAAGAAGAACTGATTCACTTTTCACACTGATTGGACAAGGGGAGCTGTGGCAGGGAGCGTGGCTTCTCATAAAAAGTAAAGACAACTGCATAGAGTTGGTGGAGGCATGTGCTCTACGAAGTCCTTTCTAGTTGGGTATATTGGTTTTTCGGTTTATTAGACAGACAGGTACCAGTGACCATTTAGCACCAAAGACAGAGACAAAATAAATAACACCACAGCTCCTACGGCATGTTGAGCTGTCCTGGTGGGGGATCCCTCTTGATCTTGTCCCTCCCAAGGTTTCTTCCATTATTTTTGTCACTTTAGTTCTTAGAAGTGTGTCCAACAGCCAGTGTTGTGTAAACACACACAGCTTTGATACATTTTATGTCATGACTTTATGTCATTTAAAAGCCAAAACACGGCTTGGAGATGAGCAATTAGCAAATATGTTGTTTATTCTATTGAGATGAGAGGGAAAAGCAAGCATTATGGCATTTTTACTCTCAGAAATTAACTTACTCATTTTCATTTACAGAAGAAAAGGACAGGAAAGGCGGAGAAACATGGTTTGCAGCTTTACCTTCTCTCTCTCGCTCTATTTCTCTCTCTCTTACTCACTCACTCACACACACTCACTCACTCACAATCCGTCATGACATCACCATGCAGTTGGGAAGTGCACAGTCTCCTTATAGGAAATGATAAGATGATAACTGATTGGTTAAGTCAATCCCAGCCCCTAACACACTCACTGATACTATAGTTATCAATCGTATCCCGTTCACAAATGGGCCAGGTGCATCTTGTCGCGCCATGCAAAAAAATAAACTTTGGACACATTAGGCCTTCCAATAAGGAATTACTTAATGAAAACATTGTAAAAACAGTGAGCAACTTCAAAAAGTTATATATATATATATAATAACAAGTCAATATTGCCCTGTGTGTGCGCGCACGTGTGTGTGTGTGTGTGTGTGTGTGTGTGTGTGTCTTTATAGTACATCTAGGCACTATAAGGGGATGATAACCATATGGTTTACTTCCCTTCTGTATCTGCAGCCAGAAGTTAAGTTGTTGACCTGAAGTGGGTTTTTTTCCCTAAATCTTTTCTCCCACCTTCAATTTTACAATCAAATTCTTTTTCCTCTTTTCTAGAAAGTCAACAAACACTGACAAGATCTATCCACTCCCTTGGGTTGGTAAATGCTTGTTAAATTGGCCTTTTGACTTGTAATATCCCCCCAGCATTGTCTTGCTGTGGCATATCTCTCCACACCACTCACTCTTTGTCACTTTTCCTTTTCACTTAATCTTATCCTGTATCACACCTAGCCTTGCACCCTGAATAAATGATGCCTACCTTGGGGGGAAAAGACGCTCACACTCACTGCAGCACAAAGGCACTAAAGACGATCTTGACCTTGCCAAGACTGGTCTGACAGTTGTAATTTTCTTCCTTTACAAAGCTGTTATGTTTCAATTTTGAGTCAAGCCTCACGGATATCCTGCCAACAGAAAAGTGTGCAAGCTACATTATTAATGAGCAATAGTCTTCTCCTCTGACTCCCTCCCCCCACTTCCCCACTTCAGTGTACTAATGCAGTGCCTATTCACAATGTGCTAATGTGCTTGATACATATCCTTTTCTGGCTGCAGTGTTTGTTGGTCAGTGTCGTTTGTTTTTGCTGGAGTTCACTGCTCTGGGAGATAAGCATATTGTCACATATTACATGCATTTATGGTTTTCTCCATAATTTCATACTTGTGAAGGTGAAAAAGCATCTGAAACAGCATTTGGACCATCGGACACTAAAACTCTCCATTAAGAGAATTCTTTTAGATAGGTCAGCACCACCTAAAAGAAGAATCCAACAGTGTTGTATTCCTGGATCCATTTTGTTGTTTGGTGATGTATTTTTCCTATTCCTGTGGATAATTGGCCAAATGTAGATGACATGATGTCACATATATTTCGAGTGCAGCCAGTGAAGTTATTCAAGCTTTATTGGTACAGCACCTTGATAGATGAGTGTCACAAAGTGTTTCACAGGTAAAAAAAAGACACATTCACAGTGAAAATACAAGCAGCAACACATTTGCTCAAAAAGTTCAAAACATAAGAAAAGTTAGAAATCTTTCAGTCCATCTCACTCCTGAAATTAACTACATAGCATGTAACTTTCTCCAGTTATGTCACTTGTTACAGTCAAAACCATTATGGGATTAACCTTCATGGAACAACATGTGAATTGGGTTTGCAGCTAGTTATAGTGTGCAGATTTCTAGGATGGGAGGTACATTTGAATTTCAAAATGATGACATCAGTTTTATTTTTATTTATTTCATTATTAATTTTTAGATTAAAAGCACAACATACACATCACAGAATGCAGCATCTCCTCAATATGTTCCTACAGTATAAAGTTAGATGCTTGGATATTCTTGGCAGAATCATGTGCCAGCTAAAATAACCTGCCTTGGTCATTTCTAATTTTGGAGCTCAATGTGGGATAGCAGCAGACTAAGAAATTGACTTGTGACCACGAATTTCTGTGTTTGAGACACTGAAACTCCGGACGCTCCGCTGGAGCAGCCCACTGGTCAACAGTCTAACCACATGAATATGAAACTGGGTGTCACTGAAAGAAAACTCACTAAAACATGTAAGTCAAATATAAAATAATATATTTTTTAAAAATAGTGTTAAATAGCTCTACCTTCCATCAGCCTTCACTGATATAGATTGTTTGGTCAGTAACATGGGTCTGTCAGTGCCTTTGCTCTGCACTAAACAGAAAATAAAAAAATTCTGGTTTCCTGTTCCCACTTTATCCAATCAGAAGAGAGAACCCCACAAAGAGGCAGTCCTCTGTGCATGTTCATGATCAGGAAATAGAATTTCAGTGTAACTGACCATAGCAGAGACGCTCTTGGGCTCAAATCGGCGGTCCTAGAACACACTGTGTGGCTCGTTCAGCGACAGGCGACATGGGTGGACTACAACCAGAGACAGGCTGAGTCAGACTTCTGACACAGAAATTTGTGTCCACAATCGGACAGTGTGACTTCAGCTCTGATCCATGTCTGCAAACAACCAATTGGAACAGGTCTCTTCCCCCGCCCCCCAAACTTCATCATGCATATTGAACGTTATTGACAATGAATTTCATGGAAAATAAAATTCAAGGGGTTATAAAAAGGGGGTTTATTTTTTTGTACATAGAACAGAGAGGGAGTGAGACCTCTTTGCGCTGGAGAGAGCTTGTAGCCCTATGTTAACTCGCACTCTGGTGGGAGACATAACAGTGCGGTCTGAAAGCAGTGGGTGGAGGTCTGGAGCAGATCTACGTTTTTTTTGTGCTTCACTGAACTTTATCGTGACGACTGGTCAGGCAGATCAATCAGTCTGACATGCTGCAAACTTTAAATCTTCCAGTCTGACACATACTGCAGTCAAGATTTTAGGAGATTAGGAGACTTTTAGGAGACTCGTACAATGTGACATGGAGTGATCTTGTAAGATAGCTGTTGTCGCATAGTCTGCAGCTGTCTCTCTCTCTCTCTCTCTCTCCGCTGCATGTTTATGTGATGACGTGGAAGGAGGGCGGGGAGTACTTACTGCAAGAGCAAACAGGAAGTTAGCCAAAATGCCAATATCACTTACTGCTGCTTTAATCCTAACTCTGACAAGAAAATGGATAGATGCTTGAGTTTGCATGTTTAATTCCCACTAACAGGAAATCTGCAATTCTTGGCAACAAGGCAGACTGGGAGACAATGATGGTATAATAGATCTCATTTCCAATTTTGAAATTTCAAGCGCTGTTTGTGTTGATTCTATTCCCAATGTCACTCTTAAACTATTTGCCGTTGGAGCACCCGGAAGTACAATGGGAATGAATCTGAGTAGTTGAATAATGAAACAAAAGAATAATTTGAATAATAAAACAAAAGTATCAAAGTAAGAATAATGAGAAACGATTGGCCTGTAGTTGCTTGCTCCATGAGGAGTATATTCATGAACAATGGATGGATAGATGGATGGATAGACAGATGCACAGTGGGATGATATGGATGGATGGAAAAAATGGAGATGAAGTATGACTAAATAATATATGAAAACAAGTCTAAACTTGTCATATAAATCATTTGGTTTTCTGTGAATGGGCGTGGGATTTAAATGTACTCCTCTTTACTTGCTCTGATGTAGTTTTAATCACAGAAGTCAGTGGTTTTGACAGTAATCTGTCTTCTTCAGGATGATTACCAACATGAATTCGAGGAATTTTATAAATTCTATTACCCTTATTTTTTATGTATTGGCTGTACTATGATGTCACTATATACCACTACGAGGTTCTTATGTTTTTGTTGCTGTGATGCTGTTTGTCCTGACTTTTTATGGTTAAATTGTATTTAGTTGGCTGTTACTGGTTTGCTATCCTGTATTTGTATTGTTGGTAGTGTCCCAGATGTTTTTTCTCTCTGATCTGTTTATTGATTGGTCATGTGTAGGTCATCAGTGATTGGCCACATTAAAAAAGATTGTCTACACCTGTTTACACATGATTATAACTGCAGTCAAATCTCTGTCATGGTAATGATCTTGGCCGTGGAAAGGTTTCCTCTTTTAAAACTGCTTCAGAGTTAGAGTGTGCATTGACTGATAATTGCTCAGCCGGCGCCTTGCTAATTCTGGTGTGCAATTTACCTTCCGTTCTCTTGTAGCAATTTTGTGTTGAGACATGTTTAGTTAAAAATCCATTACCTGGTGAAGTACTAACCACCAGGCCTATCTATTCTCTGAAGTTTCCACAGAGCAATGTCCAGAGATCTCTACACCAAGTTTCATGTGAATCTGATTCAATTCTTAGTCTGGGACAGAATTCAAAATGGCATCAACTTTAGTCTGGAGGAAATGGTCACTTATAAGCATAAATGATTCTACGTCATCCAAGGAATCTAGAGGATTTTTTTTTCTTCCATTGTAGTGGGTATGATTTCCAACTTATCTGCTGAGATTTTATGAGATCGGGACAGATTTAAGGCAGAAAAAGAAGTATCCAAGCAAAAACGATAGGGTTCCAGCACTATGTGCTTGTACCCCTAATAAAGGTTTAGAAATTCCCTATACAGGTACACAGATCATTTCTGTCTTACAAGTAATGAAACAGGGCTGCCAAGGGAAAGCAGTTAACAAACCTTTGCAATATAAAGCTAGTTGTCAAGTTTGTTTCCACATTTTTTTATTTGACAGTGATGAAGGAAATAATGACCATTATGGCAGAACCATAGTAGTAATTGTTCTAGAAAACTCTGTTAACACTCCTGGAAGAATTCAACATTCACTAATACTAATTGCTAAAGAAAGCTTTTCCTGTTTCACCTCAAATGAAAAACCCACTTGACAATAGAACAAAGGCGATAAACAAAAGGCACCATTCATGCGTTGGAAGGTTTTATCAATAAATAATCTATTTTCATTGTTTCATTTGTTCTTCAAACACATTGACTTCTAGCCGACCCCTTCTTGTAATAAACTCACTCATCTCGGCTTTCCCTCAGCCTCTGGTGGTAGAACCAAAGTGCCATTATGTTATCAGCCATTTACACACTGCACTCTCCAAGGCACACCTCTTCATCTTTTAAACACTTAGCAATTTGGGCAGGTGATAGTGTGAAATAACCCTGCCTCTTCAGTGCACGAAATGCCAAGGCATTTTAAGGGATAAATGATTATTTGGTTGGCCCTTTTACGTGTGAGACGACTGAAGGGCTTCAGAATGCGTTGCCGTCATGGGGATATCTGCAACGGCTCTGACAATAAGCCTGTTTGTCTTCAGATTCATTCACTGGTGCACACCTCATAGCCCTGTGATATCGGTTCATGTTTAACACATGGACATGTATGCATGCGTTTTGCATGGCGTTTGAAATAAATGATTGCGTTTTCAATTTTTGTTTCATTTGGTGTTGGGCTCTAGACATACCAGGTATTCAGCAGTTTTAGAAAAAAATTACAACAGACAGTTATTAAGTATGTTCGTGTTTTTCAAAGCAGTTTCTTTGGTGTTAGACTGCAGGGCATCTTGTCATTGCTAGTAATACAGAGTAGTGCATGTATGTTAAACAAAAAACCTATGCCAATAGTATGAAGGGATTTTACTTGTGGTTTATGCAGAAAAATGTGAGTTGAAACATTTTACCTGCAGACCCTATCCCATTCTAGCCAATCTACCATCTAAAGATACACTTGTTGTGTATGTCCTTATTTCCCAGAGATTCTCCACCATGTGCCCGATAAGATCAAAATCGAATTTCAGCTGCTTATCAAGAAGCTAAAATTTGGCCTAAAGGGATTGATGCTGCTCGTTACCGCACTCCACTATTGCAGTCTTCCCAATGAACTTGAGTTCTGTGGCCTAGTTTCCCCATATGTGCTGAGCGCTGATTAGCAGTGATAATGCATAACATGGCGATACACATCTTCCTCCATGCCATTTATCATTTGTCCCCTTGTTAATTTCTTGTAGCCAAAGATAAGACTGTAATCCAAGTTTATAAGAAATCTGCAGGAGAAAGAAAATAGAACCAGCCCTATTTGACATACAGTACATTACTGAACAGAATTTAAGGTGGCAAACTGGCAATTTGTGCTTGCTGATGAATAATGTAAAAATGATCCCACTCGAGCGCAAATCAAACTAAATCTTTAACTTTTTTGTTTGTTTGTTTGTTCTGTTTTATTGTCTTATTTCAGCAACAAGGAAAAATCGGGGTGACGTTCAACATCGGCATAGTGGATATCACTGTTCAGGAGAGCAGCACCCCAGTGAATGATGGGAAGTACCATGTGGTCCGCTTCACCAGGAATGGGGGCAATGCTACTCTGCAGGTGGACAACTGGGCCATCAATGAACACTTCCCAACAGGTACAACATGAATACCAATACATTTTTAATTAAATGTCTTTACTGAAGTGGAGTGATAATAAATTGTTTCCAAATCTGACATTATCAGCAAACAGTGAACAAATACAGTCCATTGTACTTAAGTGTAGAATATGCAGCACGGTAAAAAAAAAAAAAAAGAGAGAGAGAAAAGAAAAGGATAAAAGGGACCACTTCATTATGAAAGTTATTATTAAAGTTATAATTAAAATACTTCACACCTTCAACCTCACTGGACAGCATGTGCATGTGAGACCACAGTGGCATTGTTAAATCCACTTTTCAACTGATTTTGTTCTCTCTTTGTATCTAACTGATTCTTTTAAGCTTTAAAGTACTCTGTTTTAATTGAGGCACCAGCATATGTTAGCATTTAACACACAACAGACTACAATTGTTTGCCCACAGTTAAAATGAGACAGTAAAAAACAGGCCAAATAGATAAGTCATTTTCTACTGTTTATTTCAACATAAATATTCACATTCACACAACAACAAAACAACAACAAAAATATTAATAATCCAAATACAAATTCCGTACTTCCTCAAATAGTTGCTGGGGCGCTTTTTCTATTGCCTCAACTGCAGAGAATACCAGGCCTTTATTGGAGGCAGGCCTTATTTGAGAGAGACCTTTAATTATAATTCCCCCTATTTCAAAAGTATATTTGCTCATATTGTAGTACAAAGCCTCCTTGTTTTCTGATCTGCTTTCGTTTTCTGGACCAACCACCCAAAAAAAATAAAAATCTCTCAGTCTCCAGAGTAAGCACATCAGTTTTTCCTCATAATTAATGTTAGATGTTTTGTATATCCCAGAATGCTGTCTCTACCTGGTTTGTTTTGAGCCAAAGCGATCCAGAACAGTTGCCACCGCTCTCAGTGATGTGCCAAACATGCCCTCAAGGTAGCACGGATGTCTCCTTGTTGTATCAGCACAGAGATGGGAGAGATTTAGACACATACCTGATATGTTCCATAGGGAGTGGAGCCACTGTCTACTGCAACACAGTGCAGACACAGTGAATGGAGTGGTACAGTATCCCCTTATCCCAGTATCTGCCACTATCATTCAACATTAATGCTTGTAAGTCCACATGACCTCATTATTTCAAATCTAACCAGGAGTGGGCCTCATGATGTTAACATGAGCTAGGGGAGCATCTGTAAGTTCACCTCACTGTTGCAAGGAAAAGCCACTTTCTTCCTCTTTGTCACTCTTGTTTTTATTGTTTCTCTTTGCATCCTTCGACACCAAAGGCTCTATGACTCATGGAGCGGAGCTTCACGGGGTACACAGAGGGTGAGGACATTGTGGAAGGAGTGAAAATGGTGGAGGACTGGAGGAGGTTGCTGAGATAGGGAGGAGCAAGACCATGTAGGCACATAGAGATGCGAAGGAGGGTCTTATACTGTATGGAATATTGGACTGTGGGCCAGTGTAGCTGCTATAGGTGGGGGGGTAATGGGTTCCAAAGGTCTTGTTTGGGTAAGCGCACTCTTGTTACTGAGTTTTAGACATGCTACAACTTGATAAGCCCCCTCAGCTGACACTGATGAGAACAGCATCGCAGCCTTAAAGTGACAAAATATGTATGAATGTCTCAGCTCTGTGAGTGTGTGAGGAATGCACAGAATTTGCAGATGTTATACCTGTGTATAAACATTATTTACAACTCACCTCCCTGCCAAAAAGGATCAAAATTGGATTTAATGGTCAAATCTGGCCCTTTATGGACACTTTGACTGAGGATCAAGACTCGTACTGAGTAACTGCTTCATTTGCCCATCAGATAACATGATGGCTTGACTGATGGATGTAAATAAAAATAAACGAAATTGAGCTACATGGAGTTCACTTTTCTGAGGTAAAGTGGTACAGATCAACTGGCAGCTGTGAAAGACCAAATATCAGGCGAGTTAGTCAGCTTTCTGTTGGAAAACAAGCATCTAAGCATTCAAACCTTCCCGAGTGTCAAAGAGAGTGATCGAGGTGGCAGAGGTGGAAGGGAGGGGAGGTGCAGAGAGGCAGAGATTTGGTTGATGCTCGGTCACTAGCAGCAAACAGTTGCTAGTTGCTGTGTCATAGCCATCGGTAGTGTTATAATCAATCTACTGTCAAAGAGAGAGGCACAACAATGTTATTTATGCATTATCAGACCACTGCTGGAAATAGCTATGCATGGCATTACAACACTTACCTGTTGATGACCTGCCACGTGCTAGCTATGGAGTCTGCAATATAAGGTGAAACAGAAGCCAAGTTGGCATAAAGCACATTGATGCTGGTGATGGATGTGGATATTAAAGGCTGAATCCAAGATAATAATGGTAAGATATCATCATCACAGCACCCTGGAAAAGTTATTCCGATGCGTCTGTAAAGCCAAAATTCAGCAGTCCCAGTGAACATAATGGCATCTGTGTCTTGTCTGCATGAAAAGGATGTGTCATCATTATTTGCCAGGTGGTGAGCATGGTGTCTCCATTTAATAGTTTCCGGAGAGAGAGCGCGAGAGAGCCATTCAGCAGAGTCAAATTACATTTGTTTTATTTCCTGTGTATAAGTGCTCCCTTGGGACTGTTAAGTTTATCAAGTATAAAGTTGAGGTGGTAAGGTGGTTTGCAGTAATGGCCCAAAACAGCTGTGGCTTTATTTCCTTAATGCTTGAGGGCATTAGTCCTTAATGGATCTGTCACAGCGCTTTCCAAAATTTCAGAGATTGCAAAACTACTCAAGCTAGTCTTGGTCACTTTCTCAGAGACTTACTAGGGGATTGGCAAATATTTTCATGTTCTTAAAAGCGTGTGAAGCAAAAAATGGAGCTACATAGAAACAGAGATAGAGAAGGGTTCAGAAAATTCGAATAAGTGCAACTTTAGCTAAGGACAATTGACTTGTCTGTGCTCTTTGTTATAATTGCTGTAACACATGAAGTAATAGCTGAATGTGAGCATCAGCCCAGGCTGCAGTATGCCCTTGCTTCATTTTGTTATGCTAGCTTTTCCAAGCACGACTAAATGCTGACTAATAGATGTCAACAACCGCTGAGTTCAAATTACAGGTGGCTCAAGGAGGCTGAGCCCCGCTAGTCCCAACGTCAGAGCCTCTGTATATCCTTGAAACAGAACGGATGGTGGCATGGTGGATGGTGTGTGTATTTTACTGGACTGAAGTTTAGAGCTCCTTTGCATTGCCATTTCAGTTGTATGGCCTTGTATTTGTATTTTCCCTACTATGTTAAAAAAAAAATCCTTAAAAAAAAAATCCTTCATTACATGCACTTCAGTTCTTAAACTAGTATTTCATTGCTCATATTTTCCTTTCAAATGGTAAAATATTTGGTGACTCCAGTGAGTTACTCTAAAGGGATAATTCATCCATTCAACTTGATATTATTTCACTTACCCTCTAGATTTTAGGTAGGACAGTGGTGGTGCCGTCAGTTACAGAGTACCGGACACTCGCTGGACGCTCCAAATACTAACTGTTAGCCACCTGCCATTGAGTTGTACTATAGTTAGTTGCTATGGTGACAACTCAATTCAGTAAAATTGTTAACTGTCACACGAGAACTGTACGGATATGTTGTGCTACGGAGGTTGACTAACTGCAGAAATGACTAAAATAATTGTAACTTTTGAATCTGTGTCCTGCTGTGTTGAAGCAGCAACAACTGTCAAAAGTAAACTCAACTGAAATCTGATATTCCCGACAAAATTAACATAACATTATCAAAGGCTGTTTCTCGTATTAGCTCACCCAGTCAACAACTGCAAACTAGCAAACTTAGCATGTAAGCATAATCAAAAATACATTTCACTTTATGAAATGTATTTATCACTAACTCCTTATTACTTCAAACTGTGGTAGTTGAACATCAGCGGATTAACGTTCGAAATTTTCTCTCAATTTTAAATGGCTACTGTTAACAGATGCCGGCTGAAACTGTGATTAACGTTAACTCCACGAATGTGACAACGATAACCAACTGAGACCGCTTCTACTCAAGTGTGCAAAGATGTCAAAACTTCTTATCTGACCTGCTTAAAAAACACCACCACATGTGTGGTGGCAGGAGTGACAGCTTGGGTGAGTAGACTCCTTTCCACTGCTTTGCTGTAAAACCTCTTGCCTCACTCGCCTCAGACACTCAATGACTTGTCACAAATCTGAATTTAGCAGTACCATGGCAACGGTACACATTAAAATGGATCTGCTCTGATCACCTAGATGTGTTGACTTAAACGAGAATGACCTTTAGTCCTTTAGTTGAGTTCAAAACGAACTGAACTAAAGGATTAAACGCTCCAGAATTCAATAAACCACTCCAAAGGTCCTTGGCATGAAGGCTGCTTCAGATGGCCAGTGAAGGGTTAACATCTGATGGCCCATAAATGAGGACATGAAAGTTCACCACTATTGTTTAGCTCCCAGCCATTTTCAGGTGACAAGCTGTTTTCCAGGAGTTCTGAAGCACTGCCAGTATTCTTGTATTGACCAAAATGGCATGTATTGTGCTTGTCTACTCTTCCTTACTTTCAAGAGCCATTTGTTAGTATAGCATTTTTTTTTTTTTACAGGCATTCACTCTTTTCTCCTTTTCTGATTCCTCTTCCAGCTAACTCCCTTCCACTGCACTCTGGTTTTGCACCATGGTTCAGCTGATGCTTTTTGGTACAAGTTGCTTTTAACATTTACATTAAAGACTGAATAGATACAATACTTGAATACATGTATAGAGTATATTGCTCATCCCAGTGGTCCAGGTTTCCCTTTGCAATTCTGATACTGTCCAAACAGAGAATGTTACAGTTGGAAATGACAACAAGCCTTTTAGTCACAGATATAAATTTGTATGTGCACAAATATTTGCTAGCGTGCAGTATTCTGTATTTGTTTCATGTGTGGCAAAAATGTGAGACAGGGGATAAATATAAGTAAATATGGTTCTCACTTCAGCAATGTGTGAACAGCATCATGGATGCCAACAAGAGAGCTGGCAGCCCGAGCCATTTTTCTTCACACGTGGGGGTAAATTAGCCAATTCTATCTGTAAAATGTGATTCTGTTTGCACCCAGAAAAAAAGTCATCATTGCTCGGAAGTTTAGGTCTTAAATGACTGGATTGAATTGTTGTTAATATTAAAGCAAGCTGGCACTATATATGTAATAGTACATTGAAAATGAACAGGAATAAGGCATTTTGGACTCTCATCATGTTTGTTTGACCTTGAACATCCAAATGAATTTCATGTTACTGTACTACTAATAGCTGTAAACCAGATTAGGTGGCCCCGTCCCTGCATGATCACCCAGCATGTACAGTAGACACTGTCCCTGTTTCTGCAGCCTTCAGCCTTCTCGTATCATCAGTTGAGCGGCTCCAGCTTCTGGCTCTTGATGAAATCGTCATGAAAGTTTTGGCACTCTTCTTTCTAGCTTGGGGAATATCCTGCACATATTCATTCATCAAAACTGAACTGCCTGGAATCACTTCTATTTGCCTCAGACCAGTGTTTACCCAACACATTCCCAAGTTCCCTCAGGCCTACATTCCCTCAACACAAGTTTGTCAGCCTAATCATAATATGTTCCCTCAGCAGTGTTATTTTAACATAAGTTGGCCTTATGTTACATTAGCCCTATGTTTCCTCAGCACAGTGATCCTTATGGTCCAATGGTCTTATGTTCCCTCAGCCCAATGTTCCCTTATCCTTTAAACAGCGCCTATAACACTATGTTAACCTGTTAGTCGATTTTTTTGAAAATCTGACACAAATTTTACAAAAATTCACAGAAACTTTGTTTTACAAAAATGTCTCATAAAATTCACAAGTTGTAAATAAACTTTACATAAATTTCACACACTTTACATATGTTGCATAAATTTGAAAAAAAAAAAAAAAACAGATGAAAAAAGAAAAAAATCTTTTGCAAATGTAAAACAAACACACAGATAAACTCACACAGATAAAATTGTATACAAATGTCACTCAAATTTCGCATACATTTTTGACATTCTACATACATGTTA
>OMLF01020418.1:0-29571 GCA_900302615.1 Holocentrus rufus
GACACTTGTGAACGCAGCGTTGGCTCTTTGTGTCTCAGCACTCTGCTCTCCAACCACAAGGTTCAAATGACCCCGCCGGCTGCCTGCAGTCTGCCCCGGGCCGCGCTCTAATCCCCAGCCTTGTCTGTCAGAGGCGCAGAAAAATCCATTAAAATCTCAACCTGATCAAAAAGGATCCCAAAGCCAAGACACCATATGCGCTCATTTAGGGCTATCGATGACTGGTGAGCATTGTGGGGTAGTTTAATACATGCGATTGACTTCCTGCCAGCCGTGGCTACAAAAGAGGGTTTTTCTGCAAAAGAAATGCGCGTTTGGCTGAGTTATTCCGGGCTGATGTACACCTCAAGGCCATCCAGAGCTGTCAGCGCTTTCCTCTAGTTTGACCATCAATAACCCGCGCGGCACATGGTTTTGATTCCGCGTTAAACGTATGAATGCCGAGCACTATTGTTTGAAATCATTGATCCCAAATTGCAAGTGATGATGTGGTCCCATTGAATGATTGTGGTGGGGGCCTTTCTCATGCCGCTAGCATGCAAACGCTCGCGCTGAAACGGAGATGTGACCGACTGCTTTAGCCTCTTTTTACCATCGGCGTTCCCCATTACTGCGCTCAAATGTCCGTCTCTGTCTGGATAAGTCATTTTAAATCACATTGAAAATACTGAGAAGGTTAATAGATGCCAATAAGGGTGTGTATTACAATCGTGTGTGTATTCGTACAGTGTGTGTAGGTGAGTGTGCACTTGTCTGTGTGTGTGTCTGCGTGCCAGTTAAAGGATCATCATCTTACTTGTCTCCATCTCAGAGAGGATGACATGTTGTCATTTCACATCACGTCTTCCTAACAGACACTGACAACTTGGCTTGAGATTTCCATATCAATCATTTATCAGCGGCCTTGTTCGTAACTAGACCTGAACGTCTGAATAGATGTTTAATAACCCTGATAATGGCGGATTAATCTGCGTTCCCACATAGAGAGTTGGTCGCACTGAAAAAACAGGCCAGTTTTGCCATGAGCTCTCGGTGCAGTCTCCGACGGGATTTATAATTACCACCAATTACTGTTAAAGCTGCCTCAAGACAGCCTGGATTTGACACAGCAACCACCGTGATTGTGCTTATTATTCTTAAAACGACAGTTGTAATTGCAGTAAAATGTTTTTGTGTAGTAAAAAGTGTAAAGTGTAGTATTTATTTTATCACTGTCAAATTAATGGCAATACACTGGTATAATTACTGTAAACAAATAAGATCATGGTCGAAACGATTGATAGCCACCACATCTCTCTAATAGAATTGTTAGTGCTGGTTGTCGAAATTAAAAACCACATTTCCCAGAAGCACCACTGCATCCTGTGGCAAAGAGGACGTCGCTACTTCTCCCCAGGATCCATCCCTGGTGTCATTCTACATTTTGAAGAGCAAGATAAAAGATAAGACCCGATGCTTTTTCCTCCTTCAGGCTTTCACTCGTTCCTGGAATGAATCACTGGAAAAACAGCAGCTTGTTTTCCTGTTTTGTGCCGTAAAGCGATCCAGCAGATTTCCTGTGAAATTTGACCCATTCGCACACAAAATGCAGTGTAGAGACCAGTAATGGCTGCCAAACGTCTCGGCGATGGTCTTGTTTGTTTACTGTAATTATAATAATGATTTAAAATGAATGAGGTAATTATTTATTCATGCTACATATGGCACCTTTAATGTTGGTAAATGCAGGAAAATTGACTGAGTACAGATGCTGCACCAGATTCAGTCTGAACAAAGGCCTTGCTCACAAGAGTGCACTTTTCACTTTCCCTCTCAGACTCTGCCTGGCAGGTTTGGGCATTTGACCTTTAACCTTCAGGTCACACACACACACACACACACACACACACACACACACACACACACACACATACACATACAATCACTTCACTAACATTTAGGATACTGCCTGCCTATGATAACATGATGATGTAGAGCAAAAGCTACGCCACTCGTGAACCAGATTCAAACCCATAATGCTGCTTGCATGGTGCAGTTTTACCCACTGAGCCATCGGGGCATCCGAAAATTGCCCAATTTGTTGCCGAGTAAGCCTGTCCTTAATTGATTTGTCACCCAAAGCAGGTCTCACAATTGTTGTGACATGACCTTAAAAGCGGCACTCCTCTGAATTACAGTTTCAGCATCCAAATATGTGTTGCTTATGCCTCAGGACAATTCAGCTGGTACTTGCAAACATTAGCTAATGACCCCCAAAACCAGAAAATAAAAAGAGGAATTTGCACCAAACATAAATATGCGCTGCCACACCAGTGCAAACGCTCAACAGAGACTGAACTGGTAAAGATGGAAAACATCGCAGTAGGAACAACATCCCGAGGGATTTCTCTCTATAATGTTGGGATGATGATTAAACAAACCTCATCTGACTTTTAAACCTCAAGCCATTTTTTTTGTTTACAGCCAGCCTAATACTCATTATCAGCTGTATTATTATCTGAGTAAACTGAGTTAAACCACCAGGAACAACACACAACTTGTATTTTATGATTTAAGATGCTTTTTGCATGAAAGATTATTGTCTAAAGCACTTTTTTTTGACACATTTAATGGTTTTGAGTGACATGTGAAGCGTGTGCACTAATGAGTTTTGTTGAGGATTTCTTTAAGAGATTGTAACTTTGCATTTTGGTCCAACAATGTCAATTCATCACTGATTTTGGAGGGTTTTTAAAATTTTATTTTGCACATCAATTCATGATGTCCGCACCAACAACATCCCAGTGGTGTGCTAAGTTCTGGCTAAAGAGGGTGGCTTGTTCAAAGGACTCAATGACGCTGCACTTTACAACATAAACAACACCCCATTCATTATGACTGGTAACCTGATCGCGACTAAGGGGATCTGGACCCTCCCGTAAGGCTTTCAGAAGGCTTATTGATCCATTAATTTAGTCGACTTTAGTGGTCTGCAGTGACAGAGTGCCTCTGCAAATTGAATGGGGGCTAAGGGATTACAATGACCGTATCTGATGAAAAGGTCCTGCATGAGTGGCAACGACATAAATAAAGCCAAAGGTCATCCATCTTCCTCTCTCAGGGACCGGTCCTCTGTGTCGAGGAATATCTAATCTCATCCCCCCAAAGCCCCCTAGTGGCAAATATGTCATGTCAGTGAAGAGCGCCCAAATGTCAGCATATGCTCTCCCGTGTTTAGAAATGTTGATGCACAGCGGGAGGGAGGACCAAGTGACCCGGAGGCTGCAATCTTCTTATTTTGCTGTTTTTTCCCGTGCAAGATCCCGTCTTCCACATTGTGCACGTCCTCTTTCACAAACGGCGTTGATGCAATCAGCTGAATTGCACAGATCTTCCCCCTCAATAATAAAGCTCCTCGCCTCCATACCGTGGTGAGGCCTTTGTCAAGTCGGACTGACAGAAGTGTTTGCAAAAGGCACCCACAGGGACCTCCGGGGACACATGACCATATTGTGCCCCATATTTGCTGTGATACCCTTCCATGTACGACAACAACAGGTCACCTCATCGTGGCCTCGGAGATGAAATGCTCTGACCTTCTGGGGCTCCCGTCGAGCTTCCTTCAAACCCCATGTCATCTGCTTCTCTATCGGATGTCATCATACGATTGGACACATCTGCTTGCCACATCTACATAGCTTCGGGGCAAGTATGAGCAGCGACGAGAGCGCCGATGCCATGCGGAGCGACAGAAGTATGAAAAACCATTTAAAGCAGCAGAAAACACAGGAACTTCAACGGCCCCCCCCGGTGACAGAAATCCACCTCGCCGATGAAACCGTCCCTGGTTTTAAGATCCCTGTACGTACTTTGTACTAAAGACACACCGAAATCAATAGTACAAGTTGGAGGAAACAGATACTTGAGACTAATGGACATTGGGAATTGCGGCTGACGGGTGCGAGGGGCTGGAACTCATATTGATACGGACATCACAGGCCAGCGGGCTCCAAGGGGGCGAGAGGAGGTCACAGGTTGCTTTGACAGCCTACCCCGCCTTAATGGAAGCCTATCGACTGATTTGTGAAGAGGCTACTGTGACTAACATGTAACCGGGAGGCATGGAGTCTGTGTATGCTGCACTCAAACGCGTGTGTGTGTATGTGTTTGTAAGCGCGCCCACATAAATATGCACATTTTCCACCATGTACGTGTGTCGGTGCAGACATATCAAATTCTTGGCTGTCTTCAGGGATTTTGGTTCTGATCAATAGCGGGTTATTAGTTGCTCATTACTGGTATATAACATCAAGTCACCAATTTGTTTGGGACCAGGATGGTATATGTATGGATATACGGAAATATAAAATAAACTGTTTATTTGTGATCCAATCTAACAGAGGATAAAGACAATCTGGTTGGTTTATTTTTCTAAATCTTGCAGATATAGGTTTAGATCTGATGGGATGTCTTTCTCTGATCTACAAATTCCAGTTCAGTTAAATTCACACTGCTGTGTGAGTGCAGCCGTTTTCATAAGGGTAAGGCATAGCAGCCTGGTCTTCCAGTCGTGGCATAAGGTGCACTGGCCAGAATAAACTGTTCAAAAACAAAAAAAAGGGCTACAAAGTGGTGCTGAGGGGGGAATTTGAGCCTGTTTGCATTGAGCATGCATTAGCTACTTTTTGCTTTTTTTTGCACATGCAGGTTCGGTCTCATTCGATCTCAAGGTTTCTTGATAGTAGGAAATATTGGTGATTTTTGGTGGTATCACTTGTCGTGTCTACCAGAGGATCCTGTGCTCCTCCATAGAGAATCTCCCCTCCCCTTCTCTCCTTCGTTTAATCCTTCAACTAATGCTTTGGTAGACACAACAAAGACAACTAACACAACCAAAGACTACCAAAGGGTCCTGTGTCAGGGTGACATGATAACCATGGAAACCTGTGACACTGCACTGTGCAGATAGGTTGGTAGGTAGTTTATGTGATCTCTTGGTTAAAATTTATCCCTAATATAAGGAACGTTCCTAACAACGTCCCATGGTGACAGGAAGCTTCCTTTCAGTTCCAGTTCTTTTGATTCACCATTTAAAAAAAATCAGTCATTCCCCTGTGATGTAAACCTAGACAAACTGCTGACTCAGTATGGGGTTATAGTGTGAAAGTGACAGTTAATTGACAGCTGGTGTATTTCCTGTTGATTTACCCTCCGCTTCCAGACAATTGGCGACAGGACGGTAACCTGACCCACATTTCTTACCACAGAAACAATCATCTGCGCTGGAACCATTCTGCTTCCTTCTGAATTGGCAGCATGTGCTCGTAGTCAGCTCTCCCCGCGGGCTGAGCAGCTGTGCATCGCTCGGCTCATCCTGTGTGACAGCTTCAAATCACAAGTGCAACAGCCCAGTCATGGGAATTTATCATTGGGAAACACATATCACTGAGCAATCAGCGACTGAGTGGAATATAAACGGAGCTGCGGTTGATGCCGTGAAAAGGACAGGGATCATTGGATTGTGGGCTAATAGCCTCGGTGGCAGCCTGCCAGGTAGGTGCACCTGCGGCTCTGAAACGGGCTGTGTCATCACAACAGTTAAACCATTACACAGGACTTCAGTGTCCCAACCACCTCTGTCAACTCTCAACTCCAGACAAACACCCTTTACTCTCACTTCTTAATCTATTCCTGTAGTCTTCAACATCACAAGTTCCTAATTTTAGTAAGAAAACACACGTGGGTTGTATCCTGTAACCGGAAGGACACAGATTTCATCCCTTCCAACCCCAAAATTGGAAATTTGGGTATAATTTCAGAGCTCCGGTTTCTCCGATTTCAGTTCAAGCACACAAAATAAAAAAAATCGCCTTTTATTGTTTATTTGGATCCCCATTTGTTGTTATATAAGCAACAACTACCCTTCCTGAAGACCCCTTTAAACATACATATAAGCTACAAATGCTTATATCTATACTGTACTTATATACTACAATTTAAGTACAAATCCAATAATCGAATCAATAAAACAGTGTTCACTTGTTACTTAAAGCTGCACGATGTGAAATCAATGAACCCTCAATGAACAAAAATGCGGAATAAGCAGGTTATCTATCAGTGTGTGAGTCAGATGATGAGAACCTGGCAGACTCAAGCATCAAATTATGTGCTTTTTTTCCACGTGTCATCTTTCATCCAGAGCCATGTGTCCCACTGAACTGTCTGCACATTCTTCAAAAGTCTGGATAAGCACATCAGTGAAATGCCGAACATGTAACGCCGGCCACTCATCGGCACATTTGGGCCATGTGCCATACTGCTCGAACATTATTGTGATATTATGAGCACTGCCACTGTGTGAGGATCCTCGGATTGTTTTCAGGGCTTGCGAGTCAGCGGCGTGATTAACTAATGAACGGTTTGCCATTCCACTTGCCCTCTGAGGCGGGTCTCGGCAGCAGTACAGGTCACATCAGTGCTAAACAGCGATGCTGCCTGTGTGCCAGGGCTTTGACCCGTTCACCAGCTCTTTGGCCCTCACTGGAATCCCAAGTGAAACGCAATTTGTAACACTCCGCTTATTTCTGTTTGAACCACTCATCTGAAACAAATCCAATGGTTCTGACTGATATGCAGATACAGATGGTGCAACAGAACTAACCGCACATTACTGCACAGTGGGCACTCAGATATTACCATGCCTCTTGCAGGAAAGTGGACACCAACCGGCTCTATTGCTGCAATGATTCACTTTGCAACTTGCACAAAGTGCTTCTGCAGTCGTTCAGCAGACGGGAGAAGCATTATTTGGTGTGACAGCATGCAGAGTGGGCTTTTATTAATTGGCTTTATATAAAATCCTCTAACTGAAACGCACAACATGAATTTGCACTAAGTTGCGCCTCTCTTGATGAATCCAATTGAAGTGGCAAAATCAGCTGTTTGCACCTCTGCAGTTTGACCGGTCACAACACCAGAGATGCACTCAGAAGGTAACGCAGGGGCAATGCCGTGCATTATCAACCGCAATTAACTTTTAAAGGATGATTGAGAACATTGGTCTCAGGGTGTGTGAAAGCTGCTGGGAATAGTTATTGCCTGTAATTAGAGCAATCACAGTCTTGTTATCCTGTTTACCGCAGATGCTTCCCTTTTGAGGCCCAGTACTTTATAAACTTAATGTAATATGAGCCATGATGCTAGCTGATATGTGCGCAGGATGGTGAGGGAGGCACAAAGACCCTCTGCACAGTACATTTCACTTCACAAGTGCAGCCTTCATGACAGCAGCCTCAGGTTGAACTCTCATCAACGTCACAATCTGCACTGGGAAGAGACGCTCAAAAGACTCTCATATAATATGTCATCCGCTATTCATGCCACCATTAACACGGCTGTCGACATGAGTCATTGGGCGAGATGAATGATGCGATGTAAAGGTCAGAGTTCACTGCCACTTTGGACTATCTACCAAGATCTAAGTCAGTCGATTTCACTTGTATGTGAACAAATACTGTTCTTGATATACAGTCTGTGAAACATCTCGTTGATCTTTGGTAGAGTGTTTTATTAACAAAAGTCTATTGAGCTGCCAAATGTCCTGCCATGATCACCGTGATATATTCAACAGAGGATGTTAACACAACACACATGCATTTTTTGAGACATTTCACCTTCTGTAAACGATTAAAAGCACAAATTTGAATAGTTGAGAGTTCAGTTCATTTAATAGTTGTTAGCGCTTCAAATCCAAGTGCATTTAAATAGCTGACACCGTGGCACCAGGCCGTCTAGCATCTTAAAACATGGAGCTTTTGGTACGAGACCATCTAACACCTTAAAAACACCCTTACACTTTGAGGTCACTTCTGTCAAATAAACAAACACAGGGTCAAAATGGTGAATCCGGGGAGTGATTGAAATGTCTTTTCAACACAGTAACATTCACACTGCAGTGGGACCTTTCTAAATCAATGTCAGCTTATCCACTGACTAAACTTGCATATACTGTGGTATTGAATTTGATATTTTAACTAGTGTAAGCAAGCAGACTGTTGATGCTGCAATCACCATTTGTTCTGTAAATATGAACTCCCAAATGTGAAAAAACTGTTTTCCAATACTACTTCTTAATAGATTACATTATGTTGATAGCTGTAAATATCTTCATAAGCTATTCAAACAACATCCCTGAAATCCAGTCCAATCTGTTCCACAGTCCCTGACCCACAGGATTACTTATACTGTCCTTAAATTTCTCACTTTGGTTCCTACGTTTGCTTCCCTCACGAGACGACTGGAAACGAACAATATCGCCACAAAGCGAAAGGACATTTCCTCCGTTGTCTTCTCAGCGCGGTGTTCTCAACATGGAGCGAGGTTAGATGATAGCACGGCCTATCTGTTTGTTCCCAAGCCAAACAACACTTCATAAATATCAGCGCTTACTTGCCTACAAACCCCCTGGTGTCCAAGACAGGATGCAGCTGAAGAGGAGGGATGCTTTCAGCCATGCATTATTCACCACTTTAATTCCACAACCCTACAAAAGAGAGAAAAAAAAGGAGTTTGTATTTATTTTATATATCTCTAAAACCCATAAATAGATAGCTGTAAAATGTTCCTTGTTAAAAATTCATTTACCAGATGACAAGAAGTGTACTTTTGGTAGAGCCCCCATCTTAAAAGATTATGGCCGATATCTGCATTTCCTCTCATGGGAAATCCCACAACCCGGTCAGTATTGAACAGAGAACACGACTGTCAAAGAAAAAGGACTTTCAGTAACTCAGGTTGGGACTCGGGCTGCTAAAATGAACTCATCTGAAGTCATACACATCCCAAGATGAGTTATTTTAAGAATTTCTTAGAGCACACAGCACATATGAAAACACTTATACACATCAGTTCACAATATTAAGTTTCTATGCCATCTTTTCATCGTGTTGTTGATTTATATTGCTGTTAGTACATGAAAGATTGATATTTCTGACTGGGAAGAAATATTTGAGGTCACTAGAGCATTGATGAAACTGGATGTTCTTTAAGAAAATAAAGGTTTCTATTTTTATGGGTCAGCTGTGGCCACTCGACATGCTTGCTACTAATATCCAAGTCACAACTTGATGAAGGATATTGAGTTGAAAATGAATTTTACATATAATATTATCATGATTGAAGACTACAGTTTCTCACTTCTTGCGCAACTGTTTTCCCTCCATCAGTATGTGTATTGCTGAGTTGTAATACAAGCAAAAAAATGAAATAAAATAAATGAAAGCTGTCATTTGGGGAACTAGTCAAACCCATCTTTCAAATTCAATGGGGTTTAAATTCACTCACACTGAAACATTCTCAAATCCTCTCCTCTCCATCCCATCCTTAGACCGAAGCATTCTCCAAAAATGCTTTGAGATTTGGGAGAAAGTGGCTGAACAGATTGTTATGTCACCATTAGGGAGCTGTAATAAAGTCATATTTCTTTTGCATTTTGCATGACTGGAGGGCCTTCCACTCTCGCCTGTCTGCTTCTTTCACATCAGCCAGCTTTAAGTGGAGCAGTTCTGGGCTGCAGGTTTTGCCTCACTGCCGCCAGAGAGTGTCTGTGCCAGATAGCATTGCATGATTACACTCAGTAGCGCAATATTTTGTAGACAGCATTATAGCAAGAGAATAAAATGTCTTAGGCCTCATTAAACGTCCACACTTGGAAATTAGAAACCAGTTATTCATCTTCAGGAGGGAAATGGGAGTATCAAATCAAGAGCTTTGATAACTGGCTAAAGACAAAATGTCAAATTTGTGTATTTTTTTGTTGGATGGGACTGAAAATCCTCTCTTAAAATTAGTGAGATCATATTATCACCATTGTTCAAGCAGCAAGGCCGCTGCTCTGACTCGTTGCCATGAGTCTATTCATTCCCCATAACAGAAGGGAGAATTTACAGGCAATTATTTATCGGTGAAAGGAAATCATATGCTTATATTTTATTTCTCCTCTATTGCTGCAAATCACTACATCTAGGCCAGTTTTACCAATATTATTTGCCCAGCATTCAAAAAAAAAAAAAAAGCAGAGTGAAGTTGCAGAGCATGTTGTCAAGTCAATGTTAAACATATTATCAAGTGGCAACCTGAACTTCTGGCCCCAAGTTTGCATGTCTGCTAATTAATATTTTACCTGTTACTAAATTAATAAAATTGCATTATCAGCTGAGAAATTGTCAGTCAGTGACTGGTCCGTGGAAATTTCCAGCAACTTGCTCTCTAGCGTCTACTTAAGGCAAAAACGCACTGTGAAAATGTCCGAACAACTATTTTCTCCTAGAATTTGAAGCTAAAGAGACTCACAAAACAATAAAAAGAAATAGATGACATATATGACACTTACTGAGATTCGCTCTGAAAATGTAAAAAGCTCACTTGAAGTGAACAGAGACCTCAGTTTTTATGTTGAAAGTCATGAAATCTTACAGTAAGTCATCACACCTACCATAAACAAAGTTTCTTGTTGTTCGAAAGCCTAGGGTATTACATAAGAATAATGCAGTCTTTACCACATACAACCTAGTACTCATGATGTTGCGTTAAGTTTTCTACAGTGTCACCAAAACAGAAATGCACTTGATAAAAAATAAACTGATTGACTTAGAGCACAAACCATGATCATTCTGATTCTATTATCAGTTGAATCTCATTCAAAACATCTAGGCATTCATTTGTGATAGACCAGAGCCTGTGATAGACTATATTATATATAGCTTATATATAGTTTATATTACAAAGTTTGAGATCCGAGCCGGACTTGTTGAATGATTCTATTACCAACCATGCTCATGTTGGCATCGCTGCTGCCTGGTTCCTCCTCACGCCTATCTGGGTTTGATTTTAGCCAAAGAGCCACAGGATACAACTTCTAAAGCATTAGCATTCTCAAACAGCAATATTTCAGATCACACTAGTTCAAAGTGACAGCCTGCTTAAACTACAGTACATGCAGTGTAAAACAAGTGCCTCTTGCTAACTACAAACATGTAAGAAACAGTGATGGGCCCATGCCTTTTCATCTGGAAAAAAAAAATCTGTTTCATACAGTATTTCCCAACACTATAGAGTTACACCTCTTGGGTACAGACATGCTAATGCCCTTTAAGCGCTTGTGATTTTGTGACACGGCTCTAAGCAGCTGAAATAATGTGACACTGAGTAGGGACTTGTGCATCTTATCCTGGCTGCACATTTCTCTAATTCTCGCCACAATTTCATTTAAATTCCCTTTGAGAAATTTGCGAAAACCGACCACAATCAGTTGTATTTTCAAAATCTTTTAAAGAGCAGTAAGAAAACTCTCTGCCGGAGAAGTGCCTGCAGATACAATTAGGTGTAATTGCACTGTGGGTGAAACCTTTGAAGACCCAGTTTATCTTGAGACTGCAGCAATGTTGACTGGACCTTGTTCACTTGTCAATAGCAATAAAGAGAGAAATCACACTTAGAAAACAGATCTCTGTACCAAGCACCACATCATAGTAAACAATGGTTTAAAAAAAGAGCCCACAGTCTATTTATATAAAAAATCTTATTTAATTGATAGTAAGATCATATAATAAGCTGGGTTGTAGATTTGTAATGTGAGATTTATCTAAGAGGACAATCCATTATGTATATATGTAAATATATATTTGCATTCTAGCTGTGGGAAAAACAGTTTCCTATCACCTTCCAGTGGCAAATGAAACAATATACTACATGAGTTGACTTGAAGCTATAAAGGCTACTGCTCACACCACATGATATAGATTACCTTTAGAGAAACCTGGGCTCCCATTAACAGTACTGTTTGATCTCAATGGCACAAATTGATCCAAGGTGAAGAAATTGTTACGTAATTATGATTGATGATGACAAGGAGGGGAAATGATTTGCGCCTTTACATTCTCAGCGAGAAAGTGGTCTTTATTTTGCAAGACTGCAGCAGGAGCTTTTTTCGAAGCTGCAATAAAATATGAAGATGCATCTAATAACAAAAGAAATCAATAACCAAACTACGAGCTTAAAAGATCTAAAACGCATATGGTATGCATTTAATTTTAGCATTATTTGTCCTGGTGAAACCTTCTGTCACAGGTAGTATATCTAAGAGAAGCTGTGAAAAGTTGATTCAATTCCCAAAATTTCAACTGCTTGGCCCTGAGGTCATAAAACATTTTGTACATATGGGGAACCATTTATCCAACTGCAAATCATGAAGAAATAGGATATATATGTTTTTGCAGGAAAATGACAATATGGAACGCATTATACACAACACATCCGGAAAACATTAATACGAGTACATTAAGGTTTATGGTTAAGGCTCAAGGCTAAACGGTGGTGTGCAACTTACATTTTTTAAAGGTGTCTGCCTGCTGAAAGCCACATTTGTAAACCCCATGCATGCCCTGAGATGCTGCATGCTCACCCATTTAATCAAGCAGAGAGTCCGCTTTCAAACAATGCATTTATATTATTGTGCTTATTCATTCAATGCTGCAGCTAAGTGCCTCAGAAGGGATGTAATGATTGCGACATATTTACACATGAAAAAAAAAACATGTTCAAAGCCAAAGATGCATTTTTTGACTTTCCCATAGAGACCCATGCCTTCATCGTTTTCCTCCATCAGCCTCAATTGAGCAGGGAGGATTTTACAGTGGCAGGGCGTCTGTGTGACTCACTGTCTAGAATAACTCTCTAAATAAAGAATAAAAGCAATCTGCTCTTGTTTCACTCAATGCACCTTTCCTTCCCTGTTGCCAGGGGGATGACCAAATGCATTTCATATGCAAGCATGCGCTTCACTGCCTCTGAGCACAGAGCCGAATCATGTTCCACTTTAAAAACGTTAATTTTACATTTTTAATGACCGGCTGATGGCTTAAGTAAGTGAGTACCACTTATCAAAGGTAGATGTAATTCTCTCGCAGCCCCCTCTCCTATAAACCTCCAATCCCTCATCCTGGATTAAATTAAATTTCTTAGTGAATTAAGGATGGAGCAGCGGTCACTGACATTCTAGAAAACCCACTAGTGCATTTTAATTTTCAATTTAATTGACATTTTAAGCCTTTCATACCTAAATTTTAAAGATGAAGAAAATTTGGGGTGCAAATTATACTTCCTACATTAGTGTTGCGTAAGTTAGGCGTCACGTGGTGACTGTGTTTGCTGCAGCAGAATGCAGTTAGCTGAGGAGATTCCTCAATTTCATGGCTGATGAGCCTGATGTCAGGATTATCTCTTGTTATTTTAAGGCAGATAATACAAGATTATAACTTAATGGGATCTGTGAAATCAGCCGGAAGATACCGGGGGCCTATCTTAAAGAAATATCTGCAAAAATGCCATTCATATTAATAATAGCTTATTTCAATTTATGAATTGGGAGGGGGGTGGGTGATGTAATTGACCATTACCCTATATCTAAAGGGAATATTTGACACATAAAACATCTATGTAACACACATTAAGAGTTCACATGAGGCATGCTCCACCAGAGCTGCTGAACACTCACACTTTACTTTTTATTGATAAAACTCCCATCAAATTGTGCAGCTTTTGAGCCCAATTTTTTATGTTTTCCCCTACTGAACCGTTTCATATAAACTCTCTACATATCATCTCATTCCATTTCCCAAGAGCTGCCCAGTGTTGGGAAGAGAGGTTTCAACGTGTCTCAGATAAGAGTTAAGCGGTTTATTACACAAATTCTGCCTTTCTTTAAGGTAATTAGCTTCTGCTCGTTGCTGTCATATCCATAAGTGCAGCCGCTCTTGAAAAAACAGGGCAAGAAAACAAGAGGCCAGGCCTCCCCAGGGTCAGTGCCCACCACGGCCTGGATTATGGCACCAAAGGAATCCTGGGAAGCGTGTATTGATTTGGCCTGACACTTGCTGCCACATTTAGCCTAGCTGCAGCTGACTTGCAAAGGCTTCAAGCAGTTATCTGCCATATTCTCTACTATCTTTAAAGAGCAATGAGAAATTACCTCACGCCATAGAAGATTTATCATCACATAATTATCTCGATGCACCTAACGGCAGATCTCTTTTGACTACTAATACAAGCTTAAAGTTCATGTGCAGAGGATTATGCTTAATTAACTTCTTAGCTTGAGCATGTTGTGACGAAAACATTGGCCTTTATAAAATACATTTGTATTACAAATTGGGCGCTGTGCTGTTTTATGCATGTTTGATAACTGCTGGTTGGCACAGGCACAGATTTCATATAACAGTTTAACAAGCGGGGGCATGATTTGTCAAAGCTGTTATACAGCGGAGGAAATCCAGCATATTGTGAAACATATTATGAAATCTGGGGTGATCAGTCCAAGATTTTGTCTCTACATAAGTCAGCCGTCATATTCTTCTTTTGAAGGAGCACGCAGGGAGTTATAGTTTCCCCGCATGTCACTACATTCATCTGTTTCCATGTACAAACGCCCTGTTTTTTTGTTTTAGTCCATTTTATGACTGAATGTTGGTATCTTAGTTTCAGGCTATGCCAACTTTGCGGCTCACATTGACTCCGAGAGTTCAAAAGTGCATCGAAAACATTTTTGTGTCTGTACTGTCCTAAATAAGTGGGTTGCTGTGTTTTCAGAGGGAAACACTTTGTGGTGTTAACAGCAGCTAAGGCTGACTTTTGATCACTTTCTCACCCATTTAAGTTGTTGGAGTAGATGTAAAGTCATTTAAAAAAAATAAAAAATACATATAATCAAAAAAACACTGGTATTATCTATTATCTGTCAGGTTTTTCTGCACCATGTAGAAAACTGGATATACTATCTGTTTTTCTTTCATGCATTGTATGGATTTATTAACTACTAAAAACACTCATATATAAGAAGCAAGTTTCCAGCTAGCCATTTTTATATCTATCATCATCTATCAAGATCTATTGGTTAATTGCCTCCACTGAGATTCACATCATCAGCCACAAACAATTTGCTCCACAAGCAGCCATTAAAGAGGTCCTGGACTCTAGTAACACTGTATTTACAATGTTCAGTGAAATTTTGTCCAGTGTCACGAGCAAATTTGACTTCTCGCATGCCCAGTGTTCAGATCTGTGTTCAATTGTAAACATCACAACATCTCGTCACCCTGCGTTGGCTCTGGATGATTCTGGGCAACTGCTATGTGCAAAGAGCAAGTCTTGGCAAATTTCAGACCGGAATCATCCAACGTTTTTACCCTTTGGAGCACCCATTGGCTTTGAGTGGCCAAATGCCGTCTTATTTTATTTATGTTATGGCACTTTTGCACCCTTTAGTCTGGCACTCTCCTCAAGCAATAGTACAAGTCTCGCCCTAACCCTTCTACAACTGTCAGCCAGATATAATTTCTTTCTTTCTTTTTTTTTCATCATAATGTTTTCCATTTAATTTAATTCTCTGGGCAACAGTTGTAACATCGTAAGGCATCTTCTTCTGTGTTTCTGTCAGCTACAAACGCAGTTATGGGACCACGCTGGATGAAATGTGCAAAGACAGCTTCACAATTGCCAGGGGTGTTATTCTAAGATCAGGCTGGAATCAGAAGTTTTGTCGGTTTCAGTTAACCAGGGCGCTGCTAAATGGCTTAAGCCAAGCATCAGTGCACCCAGCAAAGGCAGTGAGATATTGCTGCATGACAGCTAAAGTAGCTGGGTGCATCATGGACATGTACCCAGTCTAAGGAGCCCTCTGGCTTTCTCTTCTTCATGACTGACTTTTAAGTGTTTTATCCCTGGGACACAGCGATAATGTGCATTAAGATCAAGAACACTTATTTCAATTGCGCTTTATGTTTTATTCTGGACTCTAATTCGGCTGTGTCTAGACTGTGCTTTGCTGAGAATAGCTCACATGGGGAGATCCCCTACTGCGAGATAAGAGTTGACTATGTGAGCTCCGGCACATTAGCATTAGTCTTCTCTCTTGGTGTGTGGCTAAGGCACTTCTTGCTGCATTAAAACGGCACAGGCAAAGCAATGTGATTATCCCCTATTAAGATATCTTAATAGGGTGAACACACATTAAACTGTGACATAATTCAGAGTTCAGTCCTCAGTGTCCTGAACGGCAAGTTAAATCTATGCGCTGCTTGATGGTAACACAGCTATGGTTCTGTCTTGAGCATGGTTTAATCAAAATAATCTCTCTCAGTGATGTCAGGGAGGTTTTCGGGAATGGTTTTGAGCCACCCATCCACTAGGAGGCAAGGTGAATGCTAGCATTCTGCTTCTGACTGATCATTTGGGCTTAAAATTGCATGATGGGAAATTAAATTCAGTAGACAGATGCAGGGTCATTGCACTCCTGGAGGTTGATGCTGACATTGGGGAAGACATCATGTGGTGATCACTATTCAGAGATGCTTTACATAATGTGATTACAAAATTTGTCAGCCTTTATGCAGCCAAACAGCTGTATGGTTGATCTGTTTAAGACTGGTGAAAACCTGGGCCTGAAAGGACTGATATCTTAAAACCAGTTCTCAGATCAGGTTACAACCCAAGGCTAAAAGAGAGACAAGAGTATCAGAGCGGTGTAACAGAACACCATTGGTGATGTGCCAAAATATTCTTGCTCTCTGGTGATTATAAATTTGTTTTTATGTAGAAAAACCCTTAATAATACATGGATGCACTGGATGCTCTGGATGCTGTCATTCTCCAAGCAAGCAAAAAAGAAAAAATGCCAATAATGTTAATAAACTTTGTTTCAAAGAGTATACAAAGCACTCTAAGGAGCATAAAATGACAGGGCAAAAAATTGAGAAATACCAGTCAATCAAGGAAGATAAACCATGTAGTGCTTTGAAAGTTTTCAGTAAAATCCTCTTACCTCTAAAACTGAGCGTTAATCAGAGAAAGGAGGCTAAAATCAGGGTGATGTGGCCTCTGTGCTTAACACCAGAGGAGACACAGAGTGTTACAGTAACCTAAGCAAGAGGAAATGAATAAATGCAAGACCTTCTCTGAGTCAGCTGAGGACAGCAGTGGTTTGATGTTTGAAACTGCACAACCTTTTAACCTGCATGTCAAAGCTGTGCTGTTGAAAGCCAATGTTGTTTTCAAAACTCAGTGCTGCTCTCCAGTTCACCCAAAATACAAGGAAAGACATTTCTGCCTGAATAGTTGGACTTGCAAGTTAGCCCTGATACAGGACTCTTTGGTTGAATTTCACTGAACCAACCAGGTGTCCATAATCCTTCACCTGTCTGCTTTCACCATGTTGACATGTGTTATATTCTGTGTAGAAATAAACTTTGAGACATACTTAAAAACACGCATGCCCCAACTGTCCACTGTAACAAAATCAAAGATGGTTGATATACTTTACCTGTTCATATATAAAGCTTGTGCACATACATCGATAGGCACACTGCAGACAATGCACTAACTGTAATCACCCTGCTACAATTATATCCTTCTAAAAGCAGACATGCAAATTTCATTCCACTCATGCAAATGATGAAATTATTGTTTTCCTGAATATTAATTAATGTGTCTCAGTCTCAGTGGATTTCAGAGTGCATCTAACTTGGTTTGTATCTATTCAGCCTTGGAGAATTGGGTTTTGGCGATGGATGCCTGTTAATAGAATTCAGGCCTTGCACTGTTGTTAAAAATAGTGCAAGGTCTGAATTCTATTAAGACGATCGTATTTGTGTTCTACTTGCTACTTGCAAAATCACTACATATGCTCAGATTAACCTCAAACAGTAAACATCTTGTCTAGTAAGAATATAAATCCTTTGTATACAGTTAACCAAGGAAAAGGGGAAGATACTGTATGTTCAGTAACATAGATACAAAAATTAAAGCAAGCCAAGCGCCAAAATAACCTAGCTTTTGCGATACAAATATGGAGGAACTAATTCAACTGAACACCACACCCATATGTCCTTTAATTTTAAAACCATGGGCATAAATATGGAGTTGGTCCCACCATTGCTGCCATAAACGCCTCCACTGATCTGGGAAGGTTTTCCACCAGATTTTGGAACATGGCTGCAGGGTTTTGCTCCCATTCTGACACAAGAGCATCGCTCAGGTCAGGCGCTGATGTTGGGCGATGGGTCCTGGCTCACAGGCGGCGTTCCAGTTCATCCCAAAGGTGTTCAGTGGGGTTCAAGTTCAAGTTTTTCCCACACCAGGTTCCATAAGCCACTTCTTTATGGACCTGGCTTTGTGCACAGGGACACTGTCATTCTGAAAAAGAGAAGGACCTTCCACAAGCGGCTGCCAAAAAGCTGGCATGTTATTGGATTTATAAAGTGGATTCCTCCCATCACAGATGAGGATGATAAGGGGAGGACATTTCCCTTCGCTGTGTTGAAAGTAAAACTAGACTTGTTGTCGGCTTCCTGACTCGTTTTATAAAGATGAGATGAGCAGCAGCGGTCGAGTGAGCTACAGATTGAATGAAGAGAGCGAGCGGTGGTGGCGAGACCAAAGAAGTTGAATCAGATAAATAAATGTTATATTCTGATTGTTTCACGGTGGTTACATTCTAAAACACATACAAACATATCCACTGGGGCTCATGGGAAATGCAGTCCTTATTCTTGGGAAACACTACCGCTTTTGTCCACAGGGGCCGCTCAAATCAACACAAAATGGGAGTTCCTTGTAGTAGCTTTAAACAACAGAAAAATTGGACACCGCATAGTCACCTTTGCTATTTAAAAAGGTTAGCTAACAGTAACATTTCAGCAGGCAAAACGACTGTGGATATCATCAAACGTGAAGTTTTGGACATGACTGAATGAGAAAAACAAAAAAATAGAACTTGACTCGGTAGAAAACTTCTTTAGCACGAGTTGGGAATCGAGCCCAGCTTGGCAGAGTTGAAGACAAATGCAAATGCCCTTCCGCCACCGCAGCCCCAATGCCCTTAGGTTCCGTGCGCTATTTAAATGTCGTACTACTGTGTGTTTCTACTCATGTCTCTGCGTAATCCCTTTGTGGTATGGAAACTTACCTCGTTCACTCTTCGTGCACGGAGAATGTATTTGCATTTTAACACACTGTGCTCTTTTCACCAAATTTCAGGAGACCAGGCCCACACCTACGGGTCTGCAGGCCAGCTATTGAATCTGACTGCTTCTCCTCAGAGCCGCCTGGGTTACAAGGAGTTGAGAGGCCTACAGTGTCGTGAGAAAGCATTCGCCCTCTTGTTTTTTTCTGAATTTCTGCACAATTTTGGTCACATTCGTTTACAGCTGGTCCCAATTATCCCTTTAATTGCATTCAGTTAGCTAGGGAGGGGCATTTAGTTTTTTCATATCTGAAAATTGCACATTTAATTACTTTGTATGCCAGAAAATGAGACAAACACCAAACTCTAGAGCAGATCAAATGCATTATAAAAATGCAACAAACGGCAGAAAATAACACGGTGGGGCCAGTGCTTTTTTTCACAGGTTTTTTTATGAAACTCTGCCAGGTGTTTGGCAAAGCATCTGGGTTAAAAAGGAGTGAGAAATTACTGTTGAGAGAAAACTGGGTCTCTGCCCGATCTAACATTTTTTCCACACACAGGGAGAGCTTGTCTCGATCGCAAAAAATGCGTTGCATGCAGTAAATTTCTCATCAGTCAATACGAAACATTCTCTACCTCTGTCTAAAATCGAGTCTAAGAAGAAGCAAGTGACATTCATTTTGAAAGGGGAAGTTTCACAAATTGGCAGGTTCTGAAAGTATTTCACAGAGACTGTTACTGGGCTGCAAAGTAAATCCCAATAAATCACTTTTCGGTGCGTCATCATTATAAATTTTAAGTGGGTATGCATGATTGGATTAGAGCTGGGTGGAATTGTTCTGCGCTGCCCCCTTTTGCCATGAGGCACCGGCATGGGGCTCAACAAGTAGACGCCATCCTCATACAGTTCTCCCCTTTGATCCCCCAGTGTAAGGAAGTAGCAGAGCGTTGCAAAAACGAATCAAAACAAACGAACACAGAACGGACTCAGGAACAATATGTCAACAAACATGGCGGCTGGATCTAACTGATTCTTCGTAGGAAAGAGCCAGTCGGTCAAATTAGTCTGTGTGGTCTTTCCGTACACTGACCTCCGACCGTCATGCTTAAGGAGAAACACCAAATAGAGCAACAGGAAAAAAAGCAACAAAGAAACCCGCAAGCCTTCAATGTGTGTCCCTAAACACCAGCAGTCAATCAACCCGCATGCACCCTCTTATTTTCAAAAGGAAGTGACTTTCACGAACAAGCAGCTGTATTTCCTATTGTTACATTCTATTGTGGTTAGGGATCCCAACACTATTAAAGTGGAATCACCTTAACCCAGTTGGACCTGCTTTTGTCATAGTTGAGGGGTTTTCTACAAGGACGATTGGTGGGTTTTTGTATACACTCACGCTCGACTTGGCGCATTACCTCTGCTTCACGTGTTCCACCCGAGTTTGTTCAGGGTCTGTAACAAAGAAAGTGGCTTATTATCACCCACTGGAGGAGTTGTCTGCACATGTACGATTCGGTAATTGCTGCCGCTTAAGGAACAGACTGAATTGGACTTGACACTGAGCCATTATTAGGAAATGAAATGCTGTTTTTGCAATTATGCGAGTTTGGCGGGGCACAGTGAATCACCCCTATGAGGCTCATAAAAAGTTAATCTCGTTGCATTCATAGAGCTGGAGTGTCATGTTAGAGATGTATACGGTGAACACTGCATCCACAATAAAACCTGGAGAGGTTATGCATTTTTTATTTGGTTAATTGCTTATTTTGTTTACACACACACACACATGCTGATTCCTGAGATTCACAAACTCTGCCCTGCTACTCCTGTTCACTACTGACAGAAACAACATGAACCAAATGATTTGCTGTGGTTCAAGCATCACAGCTGACCCTTCAGAAGAAACCAGTGAAAGAGCTGTTACTTGAAATCTTGTAATTTTTCCAAAAACACCACAGCAGCAGCAGCAGCAGCAGCAGCAGCAGTTTTGTGGTTCTCGAGTCTGTCAGATCAATGAGGAGGCGGGATCTACAACCTTCAGCGTCAGAACAGCCAATCACAGTGAATGTGATTGAATCTGTAGCAGCTTGTTAGTAGGCATATGTCATCACAACACCCATCTCATCATCACCATCATCATTATTCACTTAGTGCTGTGTCTACAATAAACAAAACAGCTGATGAGTTTGAGAATGCTAAGGGGAAATACTGTACCATTCAAATCAAAAATATATTTTTGTTCTAACAGCCTTCGGAGATCTTTAAACATTTGTAAACATGGACATGTGTTTCCCAAAGCTCAGAAGCAGATAGAGAGAACTGATGTTAATAGAAAGCCTGGAGCAGCTGTTTGTAATGAATGAAACGCTGAGTTCACTATTACTGCTCACTATTACAGACTGTCACTGTCTCCTTTTCTAATTCATTCTCTGTGCAGCTGTAATGCGGTGTCACACTGTATTAAAGGTCAGGAAAAACACTTGTCTCTTGTTTCTGGTTTTGGGAAAACAGGACTAAACATTCACCAAAAACTGTCCCAGGGCAACGAAATTACATAATTGAAAAATAGGATTCAGTGGTATTCCTCATTAAACTGCTAATATGAGTAAGAACAGTGCAGACCTTCAGGCAAACGGAGTACTGAGGCTATTTTTGTGCATGTTAACATCCTAAGCTAACTAACTTCACCAGGTTACAAATGTGCAAATTGAGTGTGGCTGTTGAAGGGAAAATGTATATTCTGTCTGCTGGACAGGTAAGAATTTGAAGTTTTAGATTATTTTTTACTGTGGACAAGAATGACAGGAGGGCTGTTATGTTAACAGGCAACAAAAGTCACAGACCATATTTGACTTTGTGAGTTAACAATATATGTCTCAACCATGTGAACCACCAGGATGCCCAAATTATAGAACCTTTTAAGAGAAATGTGATTCTTAGCCCAAAGAAAATTCACAATTTGAAGGTATGAACGGTGTTTTTTGTCTTTTTTGTTGTTTTTTACATTGAAACCACAATCCAAGAGTCTCAATTAATCTAATCTACTTACTTCAGCTTTAGTCAACACATCCTAAAAAGGCTAAAATAAATAAATACATAAAACCATAGTTGATTTTACTCAGTTATTTACAAATAATACAAAACCTGGCACCTTTATACATTTAATCATTTGAGTATGACAGATATGAAAAAAATCTGTGAAATAAACATAAACCCCTGGAGTGATACTGGCACCACAGGTGGAAGTATATTCACACGCTGGACTGAGCTTTTAAAAATAGTATTGGCCACAGACAGATCTTGAAGAGGAACATAAGCATATTAGAGCCTCTTGGAGAGCAGACAGCAGGTTCATTGAACTGAAATGAGGCATTACTTACCTACTTGCCAGTCAGATGATGCTAATACAACATGGCAGTTTAGGGCAGCTCTGTGCTACTTTCTCAGCTTCTCCAAGTAATTGGTGACCCGGCACCCCACCTCACATGGGCAGCTCGGGGAACAGGTCCCAGAAAAGCAAACAGGGTCAATCCTATATAGGCTTGTCCCATGCATGTGACAAGTTCAGCAAGTCATTCGCTTAAATAGAGAATGGCACAGGCCAGGCATGCCTATTTTACTTTAATGTGGTTTGGCTGCAACCTCGGTGTAAAACAGCAGTAACTTTAGTAGCATTAACATCGAGTTCCCATATTCCTATTATATGGAAAGTTAGTGGAGCCCTTGGAAGTGACCTTTACTCTTTTAGCTCAACTTGCACCAAATTTTTTTTTTTTGGTTCAGTAGCTTTTCTCCTTCTCAATAATGCCAACATACCACTTCACAAGTCCTGCCAATAAATTCCCTATATACACAGCAATCCAGAGGAAATGGAAATGAATTTACCTTCCAAAGACTTCATGAATAAAGCAACTACACAAAGCGATGGAAACCACCCGCAAATTCAGCGTTATTTTACCCTGCAGATATTTCCCTCGGCCTGCAAGTTAACCCTCACCTGTGCAGAGCTGGCTGCTGCTCCGTGAGACTTTTATTGGCAGCACAGAAAAAAGGTGCAAAGCAGTGGTGAGATTGAATTAAAAACTGAGAAGAGCATCCCTAAACTTCTACTAAATGGCATGATTGTCAACCAGCTAACTGTATCAAGCCTCACTTTAGTCTGCTACTTCCAGGAATCTAACCTCTGCTGAATTGACATCATGTCAAGCTGCTCTCTGCTTATTCCACAGTACAGGAAAAGGCATGTGGAATAAATGATGTCTTTTTGTTTACTATCAATTGCTGCTGCCAGGGACTTCAGATATCCATGATCCCACAATGTGCACTGACTTTGGGTAAGACAAGTGCAAGGCTCAACTTGTGTAACATTTTCCGAACACAGGGACGGGACATCTGGCCACAGGTTGAAGTTCTGCAGCATAGGTTGCTCCAAAAGTGAATCGAACCATAGATGCCACAAAACCATTTTGGGCAGTGGGACTCTGTTATTGTCGGAAGTCGGAGACTCGGAGTCGGAGATTTTCTTTCCACCTAAACTACTTCTTCTCTACACTTCCCTTTTTCTTAACTTGAGAACCTGCTTTTGGCACAGTTTGCCACCTCCTCCTGAGAATGCATTACCTCCACGACCAGCTTCCTCTGCTCTGATGGTGTGAGATTGTTCCATATGTACTTGTGACAAGAGAGAGGACCCCGTTACCCCCCTACGATGTCCCTGCTTCTTTAGGTTCACTTCCACCCAGTTGCTACTGCAGGCTCTACACTTCCTATTGTCATGTTTACTCTCTGTAGCATCAGCTCAACTTCTGCATCAACTTTTGCCCCAATTCCCCTCTTTGGCAACATAAAGGTAACTAATGGACCCTCCTGTCCCATACAGACTTCGAGAGATAGTTGGTTGGCATTTGCTTATGAATGAGCTCATCCACCTCATGTCTTATCTTCATTACAAGTACTTCCTACACTACAATTTGCCACATCAGGGCAAACAGTAGACATCACGACTTGAGAGCCTACTAACGCTGGCCTCTTTCACATTTCTCAGCTCTAGTAACCCAAGAATCTGTCCTGTGTCTGTAAGGTTTGTTATCCTGTCAAGTTAAGATTTTGAGACGTGTTTCTCTGATATGGTTGGAATGACCTTCTAGCCAAAGGAGAATATTTTGGCATAGATTCCCTTTTACAACAGATGCTTTTTGTTTACTTCTCTCGCACAACTTGACCTACCAAAGTATTTTTTTTATCAGATTTGGGACTCTACTGAACCCTGGGGCAGACTTTGCATTACTTTCCGTTTTGGTGGTTCAGCATCCAGTTAGTGCTCTGGCTCTTCAGTTAGGATAGAGAAACTGACTTCTGATGCTTTATGCTGTGTGTCCGCCTTTTCTGTTGATCTACAGCCCCTGTACAGCCTTTTTTTTTCCTTTTTTCATTTTCATGAGCATTTCTCTATTCGTTTTTGATCTGCCTGATTTGCAAGTTGGTCAAGTTCATGCTGCTGCCTTGACTTGGTTCTGGGGTTGCTTTCTGTTTTTGTAAACCTTTCTACTCCATGATTTTAATAGTATCACCCATTTTATCGTATTTTCAGCTCTTCCTTCTTGACCATCTAGTTTTAATTTTTATTTTCATAGTTTTAATTTATTCTTACATCAATGAGTCCAATGTGTTGCCCACTGTCTTCATCATCGGCTTTAGTGTTAACACAGGAACCCGTAGAGGTCAAAACATGGTGTATACCCACAGCAGTCAGAACTGAAACTGTAAATTAGCTGATCAAGAAAGCTGACAGCTTGTAATACACACAAACTTAATTAGGTTTTAATTTAAAGTATACAATATTAATTTCATATACATTTTTGTTGTACTTGATATAGTGATTAAAATATTGAAAAAGTAACACTTTAATATATTTTCCTTAACAGGAGGCTGCTTGTCTACAGCTGAAAGTTCAATTGTTTTACAGACCAGGGAAACTCTGTGCCAGAAGAAAGCGCTGCACAACAGGTAAGGAGAGCCTTTTGAACTTATCAGAGACACAATGTCATGACTGACCTGCACAGGAGTATTCCTGCTCAGTTTATAGATCTGAAATAGACTCCATGGTTCATAAAAGTGGCTTGGACCAGGAGTAGAATCAGCCTGCCCCTTAGTGGTCGTCTTGTTTTATTACCTGCTTTACCTACATAACATGAGAAATAGTTAATTATGAATTAAAAATGATCCACGTGAATGTGTTCAGTTATATTACAAGATGTTTATTTAGAAAAAGATTTAGATTTAGCTTATTAGAATCAAACTGATAATATACACAAATAACTATACTGATAGTGAACACAAAAGTTCTTTATTTATGCTGAATTGTAAACATACAAATATATCTTTAATATCCTTTTGTGAAGCAGTGTGATTGTCAAGGCAAAGGCTTGTATATTGCCCACAGGAGAGATGACAGCGCTGGCTGACTAGACTGTGTGACTCAGACTGTGGCTTACTGCAGCTTGCATGGTGTTATCATGAACTTGGCGGGAAACACAGAGTATGATAGGTAAAACTGTCGAAGCTAACTTGATGGCCATCCAACCAGCTTCTCCACTTTTCCGCTGTGAAATGCCAACAATTAAAAGCATGTCATTCGATAGCCTGGCTTGTGTGTGCTGTATACTGAGGGGGAGAGTAGCTGCTCTTTCACTTTCCTGGAGGAAGCTCTAATAGTGTCTGAGGAGCCAGGTGGGGGCGGGGCCTCCCGAAGAAGCAAAATAGCTCCACCACCAGGGCTTCTCTGCCCTCTGCTGCTGGACCTGACTGATCTCAGCGGCGGCGTAGCGCTCAAACTGATTGTAAGGGTCGAAGCGCTCGTAGGTGCCCATAGATGGGATGGTGATGTCGTCCTCCTCCATGTTGGGCTCGAGCACGGCCTTCTGCAACACAAAGTCCACTCGGCCTGCTCTACGCATGCGAGCAGGTAAGTGGACTTTCTTGATCGCTCTGGTGTAGCCCGGGGCTGAGGCTGTCAGGATGTGGATACCAGGAGCGAGCAGGCGCCAGTAGTCTCCATTTTCAGCTGGGGAGGGAGGGAGAGGCCGTGTTTTGGACTTGTAGATCACAGGCATATCTTTTTTTAATCGGGCAGCACTTTTTTTCCCACTCAATTAAAATGAACGTTACCCAGGTTACCCATACCTTACTGAAATAACTTTGTACTGAACCAGATATTAGATTATAAAATAAAGTCAGGCTTATAGTTTTCCTAGGCAAAAAATGGCACAAGTTGCTCATTGTTATTACCTGTAGTGATGTCATGTCTTATTCCTCTGACTGATATTATCGCACCTTTGATTCCATTTCCATCTTCATCTTTTACTATGCCTTTGATTCCACGATGGGCCTGGGGAACAAAGAACACATTAAGACAAATCTTTTATAAACAACTCATTTCATTTGCATGAATTATAGTTAAGAACTCAACAATGGCAATGAATACTTTATTGTCTAAGAGCAACACAATGCTGAAACTGATACAAAGTCAACCAACTCCACTGTTTTATATCATACCATGTGATTGATTTCCCTCCAGGGATGCAGCAATATATTGGCAGACAATCAGTACAAGCCAATATCAGATTCAAAATGCATTTGTATTGACAACATATGGCTGACTGTGGAATTGGCACTTTTGTCAACTTTTTCCAACGAGCGTGGAGTCAGTCAACTTAGCAACTGAATAAAATATGGTGTTTTGTTTAAAAAACAACTGTTTTGTATTTGCATTTGTGCTACAGCATTTAAAAATATGCACCTTGGTATCAGCTGTTTTGAGTGGGAAAATAATTGAATATCCGTACCGCTGTAAAAAAAACATAGCGGTGCATCCCTGTTACCTTCCCAAACTATGCAAGCCAGAGTGAAATGCCTTTGACAGAATTATGACTTGTTCTTACTGCTTCCATAAATGTGAGTAAAGCCTCCTTGTTTTCTTGCCAGCCGGTATACAACTCCTCTTCAGCAGGGAATTTATCACAGCCCAGCTCCACCGTTATCTCAAAACAGTTGGTGTGGAGATAGTTGAAGTCTTGCATACCTGACCAAATAAAGAAAATAAATTGCTTTACTCAGGAATGCATGATAAACTACGCTGACATTTCCCCTCGACTTCACATAGGTTCTTGGCTGCTCAGATGTCTGCTCAGCTAAATATTAACTGGTCTTACAGCGGCCTCTAGTGGCACCATCTGCTATTTCACTTCACTGATGTCAGACAACATAGCAGCTTCAAATGAAACCTTTGCTGTAGCTTATTGTTGATTTTTTTTAAACTTACCACCTGCAAAGCTGTACCACTGAGCTCCATTAACAATTCCTCCCTGACTGTCGCGAGATGATCCACACCACTCACTGTAGTTTGCCATCGTTTCATGAGCATTTGAGTACGTTCTTGCAAGCAACTTGAATACCTGTGGAGTTAAAAGGCATGGATTGTTTTCCTTTTTGAAGAACATTAAATGTGAAAAGCAAAGTGTTAATTTGATCAGTTCAATTGATTGATTATGGTTTTATAAAAGACAATGTTCAAGAATAACTGCCCTTTGAAAAGCAATCCCAACAAATTACTGATGGCCTGCTGTTTTATTTTGAACAATCATTAATTATTTGGTTTCATATCACCTAATACTTGGACAGACAATTCTTTTTCACAAACTGAGCAGAAACAGACATCAAATCCATACACAGAAACAGACACCAGATTAGATAGTCACAAGAACTGTCAGTAAAAAGTGTTTTGTGGTCACCTGATCGTCTGGTGTCGGGGAGAACATGTTGCGTTCCAGAGGGTGTTTGGAGAGATCGTAGGGGTAGGACACCACCAGGTCTCCGCCGTGGAAGTTAGCGGACAGCACAAACGGGATGGAGCGTATCCATTTCATTACAGCATAGGTTTCTGGTGCAACCTGGATTATAGCATTATGACTTACTGGGACTGACAAATTAAATGAGTCAAGATGATGAAAAAATAAAACAGAGTCCATTATGCTACAAATGATCATTAACGGATAAGGAGTCATACTGTACCTTACCGAGCCAGTAATAGTCTGGGATTGGGATGTGGTCGGTGCGGTAGCCCTTGTGTCTGCGTCGGCTGTAAGCAATGGATGTCAAATCAGGAAAGTTTCTGTTCAGGTCGATGTTCTGGGCGTTGGTTCGGCCGATGTTCCAGGTGTCATATCTGGGACCCTGTGGAATTCACATCGATATGAATATTCAGGGTAATATAAATGAAAAACTATCAGCAGATACTTAATTGCAGCAAAGTTCTTGATGTATGAGTGTATATGTGTGGCGAACTGACCTCCTCATCATCAGCGTAGTTACCATCCTGAACCCCAGAGACAGCCATCTCGTATCCGTCGGGGTTCATGGAGGGCAGGATGTGGATGCGGGTGGTGTTGATGAGAGTCTGGATGCGCTCGTTCCCCAGAAGATACTCCGAGCACAGGTACTGAACCAGGTAGATCAGCAGCTGGCGGCCCATGACCTCATTCCCATGCATGTTGCCGATGTACTTTATCTCCGGTTCAACTGCAGAGGGTCACATTGATCGAACGGATTGTTATTATGAAATCCCCCTCGTCTCTTTAAAGGCTGCAGATTGTTGAAAAGCCTTACTTACGCAGTTCGTGTTCACCAGGGTTGTTTGAGAACTCGATGACGACGAGGTCCTTGCCTTCCACACTGCGGCCGATGGTGTAGGTCGTGGCTATGTCGGAGCACCGCTCCTCGGTTTTCTTTATGATGTTGTTCATCTGAGTGTTGGAGTGATAAGTGAACTGGATCATGGTGGAGGGGTCTTCAACAGGCATGCTATCAATGCCATCAAGGGCATCCATCTCTTGCTCTGCTGTAAAGACAAAATATGGTGCGATTTATTATTTTTGTCCAGTCAGCTTTTGGCTACAACGCTGACGGGCAGCTGTTCACATTTTAAGGTCAGGCATCCATAAAGTCAGAATGCTGTTTCCACTTTGCAAGGCATCCAGGCTATAAATTGTCACTTGGATTGTAGAGACTTATACAAGAATGTGTGGAAAGTCTGTGTAATACCCAAAGCCTGATCAACTAATGCACTTATTTCAGCGAATACAGTCTGAAAATTGTCATCATTTTTGCATTCACACCTATTTTAACTCTTGTAAAAGGGAAATCGTCCAATTGGTTAACATGGATTGAATGTAAAACTGACCTATTCCAGTTTAACAGGACTGAATACAATGTAAGGCAAGCATACTCCTTAAGTTCTTCGGGATGACATTTACAGATGGCAAAGTGAAAAATAACCATACTGTGGTTAGAATAGTTAGATATGTTTTTTTCCATTCACTTCCTGTCATTATATGTACATACATACTTTATGGCACCACTAATTAGAAAAATGCTTCTAGTTTATTTTGGCACAGTGTCTTGCATTCCAATATCTAATTTGTCAACTTTGAGACTCTTAGTCACTCAGAAAATAAATGTCATAGCGTGAAGTCAAATGTAGTCCAAACAGGAACAAGGACATCAGTTTGAAATTAAAATG
>OMLF01020419.1:0-23372 GCA_900302615.1 Holocentrus rufus
GAGAAGGAGGTTCAAGAAGGGAGGAAATAAATGAAGGTAAGAAGAGAAGAGAAGGGGGAGGTAGAGGAGGGAAGGTTAAAGAGGGTGAGGCAGAACCAGTGTTTTGAAAAATTCAACCCTGCCAAAAGATTTTGAGCAGTTTTATTATTCATCATCTAAAAGCAAACAATCTTTCAAATGTTTGTAAAGTCTATGTTTTTTGTGTAACGTACTCACTCTGAATTAGCTTGAATGTCCAACGAATAAGGTTTTTAAGCGAATGCCTCATGGAGAACAAAGGTTCTAAAAACTCTACCCATTTCACAGAATCTTATTGCAGCACAATCCAGGTCTTCCATTCCAATGTATTTTTAGTGTGACCCAATCCAATGTACTTTTCCTAACCGAATTGAGACTCATCTCAAGCTTGATGATTGTGTGTCCCTCTCACTCATTAGCTACACTGACACTTCCCTTTTACTGCAAGTTAACATGGCAGGAAGTGCCTGTGGACCCAATGAGTAAGCAGGACTCCTGGCCAATGAACGAGCCAGAGGAGGATCTTCAATTTGGTGAACATGCAGATCAGCTGTGCACAGCTCCTCGTGCATGGGGCATTTTCACATTTTCACCCCATTTGTTTGTTTGTTTGTTTGTTTGAGTTATGAACGAATTTGCATGAAACTTGGAGGAGACGTTGGCCATCATGCAAAGAAGAAGTGATGCACATTTCACACCAACTGGGGTGAGGGGCCGAGCAGATTCCCAAGGAAAGGTTGGTAATGGGGTAACGAAGGAATGATTGACTTTTCACACCAATTGGCTGGTCACAGAAGGTCACAGAACCAATCAAACTGGCGACCTTCCAGTCACAAGCCCACTTCTCAAACCTTTAGGCTATGTCTGTTCCTTGAAGTTTAGCAGTGTGTTAGTGAAAGTAAATTGGTTTGGCACTTACTGAACTTTCAAATGGAGAGTCAAGACCTGAATTACACTGTACAAAGAGTTTGAGAATTTGAAACAGAGGTTTTCATTTCCTTTTGGCTGCTGTTTGTCGAACTCACCAATTGATTCCATGTAAACAGAAATAGCTACCATTTTTTGAACCTTTCATCTCAGTGAGGCGTGTAATTAAAAACTTTTTCCATCAGACATTACAGACAACTCAGGGTGAGGAAATGGTGCAAATATATAGTTTTTGTGCGAAGTGTTCCTTTAATCTCCATGTGACCTTTCACATGCTCCAGCCTGTAACTATCCCAGTGTCCTCTGCTGCCCGTCCAGATGTGTCTGATGTCAGCGCATAACAAATAAACCAATCACAGTGAGATTATCCAACAAGAGAAAGCCTTGGAAAACTTCCTGAGGTCCCGATCTAAAGAGCTTTGTTTTGGATGGCTAAAGAAGCATGAGTTTGTTTAATGTTCAGCACTGAGCCAAAGTGGATCCCTGCTGGTGTGCAGACCTTATCCAAGATGATTATAGATTTTCACCATGTAATCATCCATTCCAATCACAAGATAGGCCCTTCTACTTTAGGCATCATACTTAAGGGCAGTCACATTAACTTTCTGGTCAAATGTTGGATTCTTGAGAGCTTGTTTATACACAAGAAATGTGAGCTTGGGGTTTGTTTATGTATTGCAGAGGCGTCCTAAACATTTACCCAGATGGAAGAGTGGTCTAAGCTCAGGGCAGGGAGGTAAATATTGCCGGGGGGTTGTGGTTTCTGACTGATCCTTGTCTGTTTCCAAAGAGGCCAATAACAAAAAGCACCAATTTCAGTTGCTAAGGATTTATGCAGTAAAATGATCTTGCTCAGAGTATCTGGAAGTAAACAGGGAGAAAGACAGTTGTTACTCAACACAAGACAACAGATATTTTCGTTTTTCTGTATTTTACTTCCAATATTATCCATGAAAAATCACATAATACATTTCTGCTTTTTTCAGTTTGGACAGATCTCCCTTTGGAATCTGGACACAAGCATTTTCTCACTTTCTTAGCTGTTCTTCAGCTTGTGACATTACCTGAGGGATGTTCTCACACGTCCATCTGACAAAAAAGGGTGATTTTATGGCCAGATGAATTTGTAATAAATCGGATTCAGCCCCCCAGACAGGAGCATGATCACGCATGATTTATACAAGCTGATTCAGATTGCGGTCTACAGCACTGCAGCCCCTTACATTAATCAAACATATTAGCTCTTAGCCAAGGCGCTCTCTACTCCACCGCCAGGGTTTTTGCAAACGCTCTTTCAGCACGTCCTCACAACTTTAACTGACATGATCAACAACGTGACACTTTGGCATCTGAGTTTAATTGTCAACATCCTCCCCCCCTGGATAACTCCTTTCAGTAGTCATAATTTTTTCGATTAAGAATCCCAAAGGTCAGCATGGGGGGAAAAATGTGAATGCGAGCAAAAGGTCTGGTTTAGCAATCAGATTTAACAGATGTCCATGGCACTGCACCAAGCATGAATAGCAGTTGGGAAATAAATGCAGCTTATCACTTAAAAGGCCCCTGGTGGGCAAGATGCTCCATTTGTTATAAACATGAAAAAGAGGAGCCGATTTTCATTGCTGAGAACCGTTCATCCATCTTGCCATGGTATTACAGTGGAGACAGTGGTCATATACACTGTGTCAGCGTGATAGATATTTTCGTTGCATGACTGTGATATTTGCCAGGCTTTAGCGTTGGATGGTCGGTGAGTGTATTAGCAAAAGAATTAGCTACATTTGGAGACGTGCTGTATTTATGGGTCTCAGCAGCAGTCCACAGCATGCGTGAGGCACGCAAACACTTCTATCACTCCAGTCAAACAAAACAGCCAACTGACAATGACATCAATTTGGCTGAACTGAAAACAGGCTTTGATGTCAATAAGTAATAAAAAAAATCTGGGTCCCAGCAATAATAAAGTGAGGCTGAAATTGAAAAAATAATAACACTGACCTCAATTTTATTTTATTTATTTTTGCCTTGCAGCTTACTTATAAGAGATCAGATAGATGAGCTAAATTAAATTACTCAAAGTGGAGACTGAGGTTTTAACTAAATTCTTTTGAATTTGTATTCTTTTATCTGACAAAATAAAAGCCAAAACAATACAATATATCTCAGTTGCACTGTCAGGAATTGCACAATAAAGTCATGAGACTTATCCATGTTGTGGTCCTTGATGATGCATACACAAAACTTCAACTTTCAACTTATATACTTATATGTATACAAACAAGACAAATAAAACAGACAAGTACAGTAAAAAGAGATTAGACATAGATTAGAGAAACTCCTATGCTTCTAAATTTTCCATGAGCCGTTTTGACTTTTTTCTTAAAGTGATGCAGGTTAACTGTATTTTTAATGTGCAATGGTAACATATTTCATAGTTTCACAATACTTGAAAAGAATTTTTACCCATTAATCCAAACCGAGGCAAGGATCAGTCAGCTCTGGTCTGAAATGTATGAATATCCCTGACCCTCAAGAAATATTATTCATTTATTAAATTTGAAGTATTAAATCACTTTTCTCTGTAGAACCCGACACTGACATATGAGACATTCTTACAACCAGTTCAAACATGAAGCCATGCTTTATCTCTCTGCCATGGTCAAATGGGTCCAGACGTTATTTTGCCACTGAAATTCTGAAAAGGCCTGGTTTATGAGCGGGTTGATGTTGTGTAAGCTGGTAATTACAGTATATGTGATTTATATGAGTTATATGAGGCTTGTTTCATCAAAATTGAACTATCCGCATGTTCATGATCTTTCAGCATTACTTCCTGCCTATGCAGTCTTGTAATTTTTTAAAAACATTGTGGACTTGCATATTTAAAAATTCAGAAGGAACATGACAATTTCGCCAGCAGCTAGGCCAAATCTTTGAGTGTCTGCATCCAGATATAATCTTATAATTCCAAGGTTGAGATTTATCAACCCAGTGTTAAAATATCTGCCAGTGGCAATTGTAGCTGGAGTGAAAAAAATTTTCCTCCTCTAGGACTAACCTTTGCAAAATGAAGTAATTATTGCCGTAACATAAAACAGGGTCGGCTGCCAATCTCCACTTCGGTATGAAGGCTTGAAATACAGAAGAATTGCTGAGCGGCAGAATTATGTGGATTTTTAATTTTATCACAGTAACTATTGGCAACAGTTTCCACAGTCTAAACGTTTATAGCTGTGGCCTTTGGATTTCCTACAAGGATTTTCTGCGCTGAGGTAATTGACACACCATATAATAAAGTCCCCTGAGCGCCCCTGATATATCGTCACATTCATGTTTAGAAAATAGGCGTTGAATGGCATATTTGACACATAAATGCAAAATAAGCTGCACTGTCAGAGCAATCCAGCTTATTTAGTGAGTGAAAAGATGATCAGAATATACTAATGTTACTAATGTTAATGTATATAATGTGTAATGTAAGAAAATGTCATAGAATGGCCCTGTACCTCTTTATACAAAACAAATTCAAATATAAAACTATAAATCAACAAGGAATGATTTATTGCTCAGAAAAATTTCATAACATGTCCATGCAGAGTTTTGAAGGGTGCTTTTATTCTCACCCGTACCTGGGTGGCTGCAAACTGGCAAAAAATTATAATTCTCATGTCATTCATCACAGACCTCGCCATCCAACACAAGCACGGCCAAAACCTTTTAGTGTGTTTAGTTTTCCACAACTTTCAGACAAACTTTCCCATGTGGGCTTTGTTCATTATGAATCGTTTTGTGCATTTGAAATCAAACCAGAACTCTCTCCTCTGCTCTTTGTGTGTGTGTGTGTGTGTGTGTGTGTGATATTAAGCAGACTCTCACATTAGTGTGAAAGGTCAGAATCATTTTCATCTTTGACCCTGAACAGAAAGCAACAGCATATAAAAATGCCTACAGTATAAACCCCCCTGTGTTTGCCTAAAAACACAATCTGAGGCACATCTGACCCGCTGCAACCCGACGCATTATTCATCATAAACTGAATATCCCAGTTAGATAACCAAGTAGTCGAAAAGATAATGCAAATTAGTGTTCACAGCTCATTTTTGGATATCAGAGACTTCATCAGCCAGAGGATTATTGCGGTCCTAGGAATTGTAATTGCTGTTTGTTTAACTGCCTTCAATCTCATAAATCGCAGGAAAATAAACACTTGAGCTCTCTAAAGCTTGAAATGATTGCAGCCTAATATTTGTCTTTGGATCAAAATTGAACTTGCATATCAGAATGTCCAGTGAAACTATAATCCATGCCACAAATTGCACATTAGCACATACCCACATGCACTCCAAAGTGTTTGTACATGTGCTGATTTCTTTGGAGATTACGCAATCACCATTCCTGCTTATGCCTTCGCTATTCCTTTTCAAATTTGTCAAATTATATCCCGCTTGGTGTGGGTGACAAAGCTGGAACAGGAGTCATTGTGCTCTGTTAAAGCCAAAAACCAAGTCATGTTTATTATACTGCTATTGAATAATTATTCAACCATACAGGCTTAGGAAATGTACCCAGTAATTGCTTTGAAAGAGGCCTGCTACGCCTGCATGAAAGACTAGTTTTCAACATGGTTACTGCTGGCTTGTTTTCATCTGGGAGCCATCAGACATTTTGGCTTTGGACTCTTGAGTAACTCGCCCATGACAATTAGCTACTCTCTTTCCCCTCGTTTCATTGCTCTGTTCTTCTAACACCCGATGCCACAAGAGTGGAAACTTGAACTCACTCGGGCAAGAATTGCACAAAAAAGTCAAGCGTTACTGCTGTGGCAAATGTTGTTTATCCATCTTTTTTTTTTTTTTTGCTCCGAGCTATTCTCATGACTGTGATGTCTGAAAATGAGCTCCCTCTGCATCAGTGGGTTGAATAGCTAAAGGAACAGCTTCACACTTGGATGTTTAAAGAAAAAAGTGTGTCTTTGTTAAACTAATCTAATAGTGTTCTAGTGTTAAGGTGTTTCACTCAACACGTTCTCATTCCCAACTCGTCAAAAAAAGCATCTTGGTCAGTGGCCCTACACTTCAAACTGTAACAATCGAGGTAACCCTGCAGCATGGATTCATACCCTGACGCTTTGGGTCTTCCATTGACTCTACAAAAGAAAGAATGGTCACAGTTTGCTTACATTTAGGCATAAAATGACTTGGTAAATGTTAGGTTTCCTGCGAGAAAGCCCTGTGTCTTGTATGCCTTCCATCCACCAATCATCTCCTTATGAGCACTTTTTTACTCTTTGTACTACGTCTCCTCAATGTGGTGGACTTTGTGTCTCAAACTGATGCTACAGGGGTTCCTGGAGAATCATAGTTTCAAGCGTTGGGCCACTGACCAAACTGCTGTTTCCGATGGCCTGGGAACGAGGACAGGCTGGTTTGGCTTCCCTCTGCAGATTTCAATTTCATTTTTTGTGTTTCTTTTTAGTGAAAAGCAAAATGATATGGTGCATATCATTATGATGAGGTGCATAGGAACAGAACTAGTTGGAATGATGAAATGAGGTAGTCCTGCATGCTGTAAAACTTCCTGATTTTTGAGTTTGAGTCAGAGATCCTGCAGGCTTTTGAAAAGTTTAAGAAAATAAGCTCAAACAAATTCTTATGATACTTACATATTTGTGCAATGATGCTCTCCACATTTTTTTTTTAAATTTTGAACCATACATGCATTCAATTTAGAAAGTTAGGCTCATGTCAGGCTAACAAACTGCAACAGTGGGTCACGCTCCACCAATGTCATGTCACCAACAGCTTCCTCCACCATCGTAGCTGCTCCTCCCACGTTCAAGTAGCTGGTGGCCAAGTGCCAAAAATTCATAAATATGTAGTGGAAAAGTTTTCTAGAAGTGCAAATGAACACCAGTTACAGCTAAAGAGCAGAGGACATGAAGCAGAGCAAAGCAAAAATGTGAGTTAATGTGCTTGATGTAATGACACATAATTATTCTAAAAGTTGTAATTTCAATATAGCAATTTATTAGCAACTTAGGCTACTTTTTTAAAGTACCTAAGAGTTTTAGATTTTACGGTTGAGATGGTAATGGATATAATTTATCTCTTAGAATAAAATATCAAAGTCTCTTAGGCCTTTCTGTATAAATCGGAAATCCTACTGCATATGGGGAAAAAAGCACTTGGCTCAAAAAATGCGAACTCACTTCCAAGTTTAAGGAAACAAACTGTAACACTTTATCAACAGTATGTATTTTACACATTATGATTTGTTTCTTGAATGCAGCTGACCCTGCCCATTGTGTCCTCGGCACTGCCCACTCACTGGGTTACTCTCTGTCCTAAAACAAAAAGCCTGCTCTCTCACTTGTCATTCCTTTGCTAATTCAGGATGGGTTTTACTCTCCTAATTACGCTCCCATTCATTGTCTGCCATTCTATCCCAGAACACCAGTGGGTCGGAGTGCTGTGAGAGAGTTCTCATTATGAAAAGACAGCAGTTTGGGAGTAGTACTTCAAACACAAGTTTTGTAGCTGCTTTACTCTGAGAGATACAATCGACCTTGGAGTGTTCCTGTGGGGAAAACACTAAAGCTGAGTTATGCCGTTGAGTGTGGGAAGAAAAGTGTAATAACTTTCACCTGAATGCCTCCACTCTACCGAACACCATGGGTTTGTCATTCACAGGCGTCAGACAACCCCCTCCTGCACCCCCACCCCCCCATCACTTCATTCAGAGGAGTGGGCCTGCAGGGATCTAGCACTAATGAGGCAGCGGGCATTTCTCTGGCTCGTTACAAACTGCTATGTGTGGAGCCTTTCTCCTGACTGCAAGCTGCATCCACTACCAGCTGCTATTTTTCAAAGTGAAAGGGATTCACAATTAATGATGCAATTATGCTAATGGGATTGCCAAGCTGCTCGTTTGCCTCCCCTCCTACTAAGTATCAATCCTGTTGAAGAATGCGAACAAGTGAAAGCGTCACTGCATCACTGCTCGCAATAACAGCAGATATATACAACTGGGAGATGAACTTCATGTGAGAAATCCAAGACAGTATAAGGTTCATGACTGTATTTTAGAGAAAAAAAGCTCTTTTTTTATTGTCATTTAACTTAACCAGTTAATGCAGAGTGTATGATTGATGGAGTGTAGGACTGCAGGAGTGTATTCCTGCAATTTAATCAAACTTTGGCCACAAAGTGATCCATTACGTATGTACAGTATCACAGAATCTGAGCTGCCATCGCTACAGACCTTGCTATGACTTTTTCTGGCAGGAAAGTGCATTTTCCTACTGTCAAGCTAGATTTAGCTTTTTCCATCCACCTTTAAATAGTATTTTACCCTCCTCCAGACATCTGATTAAGTCCATTTTCTTGTCATTCATGGGCACACTCAGTGGTAGGCCTGTGTGTGTTTTTCAGTGGACCATATGGGCACACCTTGACAACCACCAGTCAATAGATGCATGGAGAAAAAAAAAGGCAAATGGAACACATGAATTTCTTCTCCATAGTGACAAATGACCATTTAATGAAAAGAGGTCTTTAATTCTTCTTGCAGTTGTCATAACAATGACTATGCTGAAAAACCAGTAGAGAGAGAGCTGTGTTTTCATTAGCATTTCTGCCTTAATGTAATAAGGAGTTATGTATTTCTTCGGCCTAATTTTTCCATGCAAAACCAAAGTTTTTGTTCAGTCAGGATTTTCATAATCTTCAAAACCACAAGCCACAGGTAGCTGCTGTGTCTCAGGCGAAGTCTACCAATTCTCATTATTTACAGTAACAATATAATGCTGGTTTACAGATGTGCTGATGTCATTAAGAAACTGAACTGTGTTGAACTGTGCATCTTTGAAATGCCTGTGTACCAACATACTAACAAGCTGGCAATATGCTCAGCAATAAGCTTGTTCACTTTCAGCATCACAATTGCTGCTGTTTGTTAGCTTTGGAGCTCTCATATTATGCCATGTGGTTTGTTTGTATGATTGAACAAGTTAGCTTATGAAAGCTCCTATCACTCGCTATGTATTTTTGTTAACACTCATTGCTGCCGCACTTTTTCCAAAAAGAGCAAACCCAACGGTGCCCAAACTCTGTGAACGATGGAAACAACATCAGAGCACGGCTGTGTAATATTTTGCTAGTTAGTAAGAGATTCATTTAAAGTTCCGAAGATTTCCAACCAAATTTTGTCATTTTACAAGATGTGGTTGTTTTATTAAGCTATAATGCATAAATGGGAGTGCTCTGCGATGCGATATTGGCACTGGTGTGCTCGCTGTGGTTGCAGGCACGAGGCCGCACTTTGACTTCAGCTCACCAGTGCCAATAATGCAAGCCATTGCACAACATTGAGTGTGCTATTGCGATTATATTAAAATATCATCATTAATTCAGTATTGATTTTTTTTTAATGATTAGCTGTTGAGACTCTGCAAAGAAAAATAGTTTCAGTCTACATGATCATTACTGTTTATCAGCTGCCATCATTCAATAGGTAAACTGTCACTTTGTATTAGCGCAGTTCCAAGTATTGAAGATAAATAAGGCAGATTAATACACATATTAAAGTACAGTCAGAGTGTCAATACTGAGGGATATTGGCCTTTATCAGAATGCCTCAATCAATACAAATGCAAGACTTGAACTAACTGTGGGACGTTTTAGGTTTTGCAAATTGTTTGTTGGATTTCTTCATTGTAAGTGGGTGTAATGTTAGCATAGGCGTGTTTGCACTCTAACCATGTATTTTCAGATTTCTTTTCAACAAGATGAATATGTGGTGACTGATGTTTTGTCTTGTTTTGTTTCCAGGTGTTCAGCTTCATTACTGTAAGCTGTAGGCGGTTGCCATTGTTGGGCGTCTTGGCTTCGCAGTATTCTGCACGGCTTGTTTGCCAAGACGCTGGCAGCTGTCGTACATGTATCCAGGGCCAAGCTAGTTATCACTCCGGCTAATTAGGTATTTAATCTGTTGATTTAATTGTCCAATTTAAGATTTAGGGGTAGCACTATGAAAGATGATTAAAATTAAACGTATTCATAAAAAATGTATGGCCATCTAAATTGAAAAGCTTCTCCTTTGAATTGTATGAAGTCACACTTCTGGAGACTGTGTCCACTGGATCCAATATAGCATGAGGCTGGTTTTGAAATTTATGCAGCAGTGACTGAGGCAGCATGTATGAAAGCACCTCGTGACAGGGGGACCAGCCAGAGCAAAAACAACAACACACTGCAGCAAGCCCTCTTAACCATAATTCAGAAACATGGAGATGGTGATACTCTGGGGTGGTTGTGTTTTGATTAAACTGAGAACAGCAGTAATTGGAAATGTTACACCTGCGAGTCCCTGCATAATCATATTATTTCCCATGCCAAGAGCCATCGCTACCATCTTATTTCATCAGAGGCAAACAGTATTTCAGGGCAGGAAGATGTTTGCTTAATTGTTTTGTTCCGCTGTGCTTTGGTTCACCTGGTTGAATAAAATGTTAATTTATAAGCTATGCACAAAGGATCCCTGTGTTGCAGCTCCACAAACAATGTTGAATTAAAAGAGTGAGCTTTTAAATTGACAGAATCTGCACAGTGCCTTTTGCAGTTCGCATTGCAACCACGATGAAGGCTTATCGTTTCATCACAATTTCACACAGAATTGAGCATCAATCAAAAAATATTTATTGTTGCCCAGAATAATATGGAAATTTCCCTGGCTTCGTCTTTAACTGGCTTATCGCCATGCTCCAGTCAGCCGCACTGACAATAATTGTCACATTATGTGGCATCTAAAACCATAGAGACACAACACTACAGAACCCTAACAATGGCGACGCAGAGCCTGACAATCAGTCAGTGGAAGAAATGAATACTAAGTAAAACTAGACAATCCTGTCTGTGTTGCAAGGGGTTGTAACTGTGGGGGAAGTCTGTGGTGGGTTCCCAGGAGATTTCCCTCCCAAAAACAATACCATGGCTGGCTGAATGTTTGCTCTTGTCAGTCACCTGCCAGATGACGACAGAGAGGAACCAGCCAACAGCAGCTTGAGTCAACTCCACGGCATTATGGGAGACTAGTATCAGAGCAACCGAGCTGCCTTTCTTCTCCCCTTCGCCTCTCCGTTCTGCCATGGAGACAAACTATGTGGAGAGGATACAAAAGCAAAATGCCTGCAACATTCACCATGTTTGCGCTAATGCAATGTCTCTGCAATGGCATGCAGATTAAAATAACTTCAGACAGGGGAAATATATATAATAAATACAAATTGAATGGTGGAAAAATGCAGCAAATTTGGATGATTGGATAATTTGATCCAAAAGGAATTTACTTAAAAAAGATAAAGTCTCTACATTTTGGTATGTTGCAGTATCTTAAGAGTGGATGACGCACAATTAATCATATAACAATTTGTTTTTCCTGTTGAAAGCATAGTTAATTAAATGAAAACAACTATGTCGAAATGATAATCAGCATAATATTTTGATAAGGGGACTGCGGCGGCGTAGAGCACATTTCAGAAAGTGTTCTTGACATTCAGACCTCACAGGTTTCCTCCTCTCCCTAACAGAATAACAGTCCACATTTCATGTGTGTGTGATGCATTGGAAGTGGAAAGAGTAACACAACACTTGCACAGACAATTAATATTGCGGCTGAAATGTGGAATATACTGCATTTAGACTTCCACAGATAGAAAGTGTTTACAGGGATATACTCTGTCATTATTTATGTCAGACAGGATCATTATTTTTCTGTTAATATTGTTAACATATTGCCAGAGTAACTTCACAAACAGAGAACCGCCCCGATGATATGGAGATAATATTTTACTTTTTTTTTCCCCCCTAAAGACAAATCTAATCATAGACTTGATTCACAGATCAGCTAAGACACTGATTTAACCATAAACAGATTTCCTAAAAGGCTAATAATGTGTGTAGATAGTATAGCTGTAAATAAGATTTTGAATATCATTTTACAATCCCTTACAAACCAGTACAGCATGCTTCCACGATTTTATTATTAAATCATTAAATTCAGTGCAATATGGGATCTGCACTATTTTTTACTTAGCGTTTGCATGGTCATCAAGGGCTTAAATAGCGACTCATTTCCCCAAAATGTACCTTGGCATCTCAAATGCTGAAATCTAGTAGTACTATATTTAGCCTTTGCTGTGTTTATTCTATGTAAACTGTATATAATGTAAATTATTGAGGATTGGAAACTTTTGATGGACAGTAATTTCCTTACAGTTTCCAGATTCTACCTTTAAATCAAAATAGACCCATTGTGCACCAATATCTTAGTCCGGTGAAATAAATTGTCAGTTGCACAGGTTTGATGGCTGTTTTCATCCCTGCTAATGAGTGTTTACTCCTCCAGGAAAAAAAAAAATCACAGTTTACTGTTTGACGTTCATTTTATCACGTAGACACAAGAAACTGCACCAATTACATGACTGAACTGGATGGAAATTCCAGTTGATGGTGGAGGGAAAACTGCAGTCTCCCATTAAAGCCCACTCAGTCGCTTGTCATGCAAAGCCCACCATCCTTCCAGTTCTTTCCATGGTATAAAATATGCATTTCAACTCTATATTTGGACAATATCATGATAAAATATCCCCCTATTATTTCTACGTCCCTGAGCTGCAGAACAATATATTAGCAAACGTATAAGCCCTTTTCACTCAATGTCTTCCCTTTTCATTTTCCCATCCTAACGGGAGTTTCTAACCACATAATTTGCATTTCAGTGGCAGCTCTTGTGGAAAGACTAACAAGGAGCCTTCAAAGACCTTGCCCTGGGCTGCGCTTCAGTTGTGGTCCGCCAATAGACAGATGAAACATTGGTCATTCCCCAATTCATTTCCCCGTTCTATTGTAGGGAAATACTGTGGGCTCTGGCAAGAGCTGAGCTGCTGAGTGAGCTCCCTGTCTCCAGGTCTGTCATGGCTTCACGTTGCACCACTCATAATTACAATGAGCCACAGTGAAAGGATGATTGCCGTCTGCGATCATGTGATGAGGTTTTACCCATGGTCCCCTGTGAGGACAACAACTTCCAGCCTGCTTGTCATCAGACAGAAGAAATATTCAACCATAAACTAGGGGGAAAATGGGTAAAGTGTTATTGCAAAAGACATTGGTTTCTTTAACCTTGTGTAATACATAAAATTTACAGTTGTTTTTGTGATGCATCACCATCTTGGTATGAGGCATGGGAAATATATTGATATATTGTGATATGAGACGAGATATTGTGTGGCATTTTGGATATTGGAATATAGTGATATGGCTTAAGTGTTGTCTTTTGCAATATTGTCACAGTATCCTTGTCGAGATACTTGGTTAAAAGATATATTTTATTTTTTCCGTACTCCCCAGCCCCACTTGGTATGTTAGACTTGTAAATTTGAATTTGAATTTTCTCCTCCGTCTTGAAGCCAAAGTGTTAAGTGCATATCAAAGAGGTGGTGCAACAGGTGGATGCATAAACAGGAATAAAGCCGGCCATGTCAGAGATCCTCAGTCTGTCTAATCACTGTGTCTCCAGACTAAATGAGCATCCCCTTCCCAGCCTTTCACACGCCATCCTCCTCATACCCTGACATTTCAGTCATGTCCTGCATAACAGAATGTCAACCTGGGTGTTGTATCCTGGGCCATTAATCTCTCTAATTGAATAAAGATGAAGAGAGAACACTGTGATGAGAAAGGGCAGAGGAGTGTCTGGGGTGTGATTTAATGACCTGAGTGATTTATGGCAGGGGATAACACCCCGCTTAGGACTGTGTGGGTGGCGTGTCAAAGGACAGCTCGCAAAAATGCCCTTTCCACCGTTCCCCCTCCAGAGCTCGGGCCAAACACCCCGCTGCACCTCAGCGTCATAAATTTCAGGCGAGCAGAGCGGCCCGGGCCAAGTATATGTAGAAGAGGGAAGGTTTGTCTTGTTTGAGGAATGCTTTAATGGGGAAAGCTGAGGGTGACATGCAGCAGGCTTTGCTGCTCGACGCACAAAAGATCCTCAGTATGCGGAGCGCAGAGGGGCCGGGCGAGAGAGAGGAAGGAAAGGGGAAAGAATGGAGATGCGGGTTGCCAGGTCGGTCCATGTGGGTCCCGTCCTGCTGAACGCAGCATTAATTTGACAAATTAAAAGCAAACCGGTGTGGAGTTTGGTCCCTCCATTCTTTCAAGGCCCATTAGTGTAACATCACAAGTCGTGTCATATAATGTATGGCTGCTGCAGTGGCTACTACAAATGTGCCTTTTGATTAAGACTTCAGCACTGGCCTCATGAATGGGAAACACCTTGTCAGTTCTTTGGGCTGGATCCATATGGATTAGGAAGAGGGGAGGCACTCTTACATTTGTACCTTGGACTTTCAACATTTAACGCCAGCAAGAGGGCTTGAAATCTTCCCTGGCTGAAGTAAACCCAGACACACCTGTTCTCGAACAGCAAAGCCCCTCTCTTTCCCTTACATCTCTCACGGGAGTCTAATGACATTCACAGACGCAGCGTGATTACATGGCATGATAATGTTCCCGAAGACGGTGTCGCTCAGTCCTAGAAGGGAAATTTATTTTACAGCGGGGGCAGTCTGACACAGATGTTAACAGAATCACAGCCATCTGCCTCGTGGTGGCCACCACAGCGCGTCCCACGCTGTGATGCCATGCCATGTTTGGGCAGAGTCACACTGTGCCATCGGCTGTCAAGTCATTAATAATCAAGGGAAAGGGTTAAAAGCTGAACATAGATACACAAACACAAGCAGACAGACAAACCTCCTCTCTGTACCCTTTGAGGGATTTGCACGTAACCCACAAACAAATCCAAGCATGCACATGTTTGTGGCGTGTGTGGAGAGACCCGGGTTTGCTCCTTGTCATTTTGTCCCCTGTCCTCACAGCGAAATCCATCACACAACACGCGACGACTCCAGGTCGGTGATTAATGAGCTTTTCAACACGTCTGACACCCCCGGTGCTACGACGGAGCCGGCGCCCGCCGGGAGTAACATTAGATTCTCAAATAAAGCAGAAATATTGAGCCCAGAGTGTTTTGCTGGGGAATTTTTATATAAGCCCCTGGCTGGCTGTGTGGGCTTGTTTCAATATCTGTGAATTTGCCTTTAATTCATTTATTGTTCCCGCTATTCCAACCTCAACGACGTCTTGGCTCAACCCAGGAAGCTGAATTGAAAAGAGTGCATTGAAATGTGCCCTCAGCGCGCGCTCAAACATGGTTTTGAAAGTAAACACAGGCAGCTCATCCGTAGTGACTCGGTGCCAATAACAGATCAAGGACCCAGGATGCAGGGGTTCGCCGCTGCGGTGAAGCTGGCAGGCTCCTACCAAAGAGGAAATCGGCAGCAGCTGTGACAATACGCGAGGAGCAGGGCACTATTCTTGGATGACTGGCACGGAAAGCAAAGTCAGCGTCGGGCTGGTGGAGAAAGCGAGCGAGAGGAAATGCTGGGAAGGGCGGTCGTCATCGTGCATGAGAGCGGAGGAAAGACGTAATGAATGCAGGACAACACGGCTGGGAGGAAACAAACCAGCTGCACAGTCACGTCTCCCTCGTTATCTCTTTTTATATATTTCATGACAAAAGGGAGACGTGCTAACTTGCGAAGGCCGGTGTCACATGAATCATCACATTTAGAAAGTTTTCAGCGGAAATTGTTTGATGTGCGCGCCTCAAGGCCTGATTGGAGACGAGGCTGTGAGGCTCTTGAGGGGTAATTGCACCTTGGTGGCAGCTCTTCCCTGCTGATGGAGGCTCCCACTATGCCAATTCACATGTATCTGGGCCCCTTATTGCCAAATTTACATAAAGGGAATAAAAGGAGGCCACACTGCGGGTGGGAGACGGTGTGTGTATGTGTGTGTGTGTGTGTGTGAGAGAGAGAGAGAGAGAGGCACTCCAGAAGAGAAGTTGAGGCACCCCAGAGAATTTATTTTTTAATTTTCCGAAGCGTGCTCTTGCGAAAAGCACAGATAACTTGCATTAACTTTTTACATAATGTCTTAAAAGATACTTCACATTTTCACATATTCCATAAATATTGAATTATTCCAATCTCGCAGAAAGCCACATTCATGTCAGTGACTTCAGGACTGCATGTTCTCCGAATCATTATCATAAGCAAGTCTGTGGAGATGCTTGAAAAAAGCGCGGTTGGGCCGCGGAGTTTCAGCGGAGCTCGTACTGTTTTCTTATCTCAGATTAAAATTTAAAATAAGGTAAATTCAATCAGGCTGTGATAGATGTGAGCTGTGACACTGATGATGAAAAAAAAATCTCTCTCTATTCTCTTTGGCAGCAGCCCACAAATTAGAGAGCAAACTAGTCGCTGGATTGTAATTAGATTGGCAGGGAAAACCTGCAGAAATGAACAAGTTGGCACCATTCCTTTCTTCAACAACTACCTGTGAGACGCGTTCAAGGCCCCAAAGGCCCAGTAGTCAGTAGGATAATGCTGTTGTATAATGGCAACTCACATATGTGATTTTATTTTTTTCCCCTCCACCTGTATCCACTCCCCTGGCCTTTTCCTGTAAATACAAAATGTCCTTTTTTCCCATCAACTTCCCTGGTTACATTTATCTGGGATAAAGAGGGATAAAATATATTCCATTCCACGAAAGAACAGAGGGACCCGGAGTCGCTGGTTTTGAGTGCAACATCATAACAAGACAGATCCCTGCCCTTCTCATGAATGATCTAAACCAGCTGTCTCAATTAAAACAGAAAGGAACTGGACCACAGGAAGTCCTCCCCTGCATTTATGGCTCCTGGCAAACCCCCACTGCACCCCGCCACAACCTTGATCTCGTCTGGTTGCACCAATCATTAAGTCCTCTGAGTTGGACCTTCCATACTCCGTCAGTTCACCCTGGTTTTACTCCTGATATTACACATCTAAGGTCCAAACCAAACATAAAAAGATAATATTCTTATTTCATACCATAAAGGAGTTTATAGACCAAAATACACGACCGAATGTGAGGCTTTTTTTTTTATTTTGTCATATGTGGAATATTTCTCTACGAAGTTAATAGCTAATGTCAGTTTCCAGATATGAACTCTCTGCTGGTATAAAGGGAAAATGTAGCATTGATCTGAAGCCATTTACCATTAGTCTGGCACTGTATGTGTGTGTGTGTGTGTGTGTGTGTGTGTGTGTGTGTGTGTGTGCATGTGCATATTTAAGTGATTCATTCCAGAGGGTGTTGGGCCCACTATGGATGACCCGGATGTGCAGTTTCCTTAAACCAGATGCAAAAGGGTAAACCATGGGGACTCTGAGGTATTAAATTAATTATTAAATACCTGTATTTATGTGTAATAGTCATTGAGTATTACTGGATTTTTATACCCCTCATCAAATCCTCATTTTCTCCAGGCCTATTGGATTTTGCAAGTTTGGAAAGGAGTCAAACAGCAGACTGTTCAGAAAGCTGTGTACTTCTTGGCCCCTGTTTTCAGTATCCTGTTGCAACATTTGTGAAACTGATTTTAAGATTAAGGTTAGGAGAGCACTTCACATATTTAAGTTACATCCAAGAGTTTCAGAAGGCCGAGGGTCAAGTAGTTTCTCATGACGCTGCTGGCATCACAGTGGCTTAAAAACACAAATGGTTAGACAATTTCTGCTAACAGTTTTTTGAGCCGCAGTGAAAACATATCCTAGTGTGGGGATAATACAGTTATGACAGGAAGTGTGTCAGTGTTTTATCCTGTGCTAAATAACACAAAGATGTGAACATTTTACTGTCATGTTACATAAAGACTATTTTCATTACGGAACAAGAATAATATATTTCAGAGATTGAAAGATAAACATTTAAATCAGGCTTCTGCATGTTTGATGCTAATCTCATTTATTGCTATTCCTGATATATTTAACAGATTACCTTTGAGCACAGTATAGTTTAAATGCCCTGGACAGATATAATCCAGAAAACAGTCGAGCAGTTCAAAAAGAGAAACAGTCAATAAATAACCTGGGAGAATTCTGCTGAAACAGCTGATGTTCCAGAGTCTCTTTTGCTTGACTTTGCCCGCCCTGCATTACATAATTATGAATTCTGTCCTACTTTTATGACCCCGTAAAAGTCAAATAAATGCAGGAAAACATCCTATTTTATCCCAAAGGTTAGTTTGGGGCCTCCCTCTGTGATAACAGCAGCACTGAAACAAAACTCCAGCGCTCTTCTCTAAAATACTGTTCTCAGTGTGTGAGAGGGGAGCACTGTCAGCATATATGTCAGCATAAATTTATATATTTAGAGGTCGGATGACTGTAAAGCTTATAGGAAGAGAGAAAACAAACTGTCTGTGTTTCGCCAGTAAAACTAAAGGACACTATCATAACATTCAGGACAGCGATATGGGTCCCTCTGCTTTTCTAGGCCTCCAAGGAGCGCTCCTGTAAAAATCTGATTCACTCACAAATCATCAGGGTTGGGGATCGTTACATTACAATGTTACTGCCTTTGAAAGTAACTCGTTACATTACAGAGTTACCTATTGAAAAAATAATGTGTTATAAATTATCCAAATATAACTCCTTTGTTGATGGCTGGTGCAAGTGTATTTGCTTCCTGTGTTGAAGCGGTCTGCTGGTAATGAACTCTACAGGGTTAGTGATGCAGAAAGGTAGCTTATAGATCTTTAATATAATTCAAATCTGGCTTAATCAGAACTATTTCTGGCTTGATTCCCCCTCATGTTCTTTTTATCCGCTAGTCGAGAAAAACAGATTAGCCTGACCTGAATTGTGCCTGAATCATACATACAGGCTGTTATACCGATAATAACTTCAATTTGTATCTTGCTTTTGGGTGTTTAACTCACCGGACCTGTAGGGCGTGATGCTCTGTGTCCCGGTCTTGGCTGCAGCAGCATCTCTTTTTTCTTTTTGGTAGGAGTTTCCATGTTTTCATAAAATTCCACCTGTGAGTTTTGGCTCCCGAATCCTGTCCCCTGGTGGGTGTGGTGGTCACAGGTTAACGTGCTTTTAGCCCCACATGTGCCCAGTGTGACTGACAGTCAACACAGCCCGTTGTGACAGCCCTCTGGGCTTTGGATAGAAGCCGAACAGCATCTGTCCTGCAGTGGTTTGACTTTTAAAAACCAGAGCCAATCAAAATGAGTCTGTCTCAATATGTCAGGTACAGCTGCTGTGCAAGATTTTCTTTTTAAAGAACCATGTAAAAATACATTATGTAATAACGACATGTTTTGCAATAACTTTCCAAAATGTAATACATGCTCTCTCTACTATGTAGCAACGCCCGCTTTTTGTAATAAAAAACTTGCTGCATTTTGTAATAAACCTTACGAACGCAAAATGTGATCAATTGTCTCACATTTTATAATCACTCATCATATAATGTGGTGATTATTACATAATATGGGGGTTGATGTTGCTGTTACTGTGGAATCGGTGGTTTGTTCCCGGCAGGTGTTACTAGCTTGACTGGTTACTTGCAGCCTTGCTCACAAAATAATCAAACGACAGCAACTATAAAACAAACAGAGCGAGAAATAGAATGATATGATATAAAACATTATGTATAATAATTGATAAATCACTACAGTAACTAAATTAAATGTAACTTCAGATGAGGGGTGCAAAACAGCAATGCTGTTTGAGACATGTCATTACCTGTGTGCAGTCTTGCACCGTTGCTTTTTTGTCTTTTCAAATACTTTTTTTTGCTGTGAATCAGTTAATAAGATAAGATGGTGATTCATCTCGTAGCTTGTTGGATCAGCTCAAGCCCTTAAACTTTTACATTTTGGTGTTTGTGAATTCCTACAGGAGAAACAGCTGCATGGGGCAAAGCTGCATGCGACCTAATTGCATTTTATGCCTCAATGAAAATAGCGTCTCTGCACATAAACCGACGCTATTTGGTGCATATTTGGGGTTGAAAAGGATCCCTGCATGGGTGGTGCATACCTGCTCAATAATCTCCCAAATCTAAACCAGGTCACGCACTCTGATTGGTTAATGATACGTGGTTTTCTGTGTGCAGGACTTACACTTTGCACTTTAGCTGTACCATGTGACTGTTCCCCTCAGTGATAAAACCTTCTGGCTGATTTTGATGCCTCATATTCAAACTGGATCTGGATTCTGTCCCTTGCCAAAGTAAACCGTATACCGTATCTTTCTCGGAGAATGCAATAGTTTCATTCCCTGCAGTGGAGCTTGAGCAACATCCTAATAAATGTTTAATCTGGTAGGCTTGTCTGAAGTCTTCGCGATGCCTGTCCTCATCCCTGAGTGTCATGCACATCGCGTAAGAGGCTTTGATATATCAGGAGCAGTCAGATAGTCCTGCAGTCACAGCAGCTGAAGACTCCGACATGACAGGCTGTGTCGAAAGCCGTAATCCCAGTTTCCACTTGTACCGATCCATCATGCTGTAATGATCCATAATGTCATAATCTCACTCCCTTTGCCCTTGTCTCTCTCTCTCTCTCTCACACACACACACACACACACACACACACTCCTTCCTTCACATACAGACATTTTCATCTAAGCCTCTCACCACACAGCTTTAAAGATACATGAGCCACTGAAGTTAACTGTTAAATCATATATTCCTACATATATCCCCATCAAAACTAACATTATTGTGTTGATGTTTGTATAAATTATAGACCACACCACGCTTTGTTGAATTATGCTATGGATCTATGTAGAGTCATATTGGTAAAGTTTTTGCTTCAAGCCATGATCATCAGTTTTAGTTGCTAAAATATTCCAAAAATGAAGATACAGCAACCGCACTTTTCCTCTCTGATGCATGCCGTTGCTTTAATCTTGAACTTATACACTTTCTTATATATTTCAAGGTCTCTGATACCATGTTGAAATGGGCCAAGCTTGTTTCTTTTGATCAATAAAAGAAAACGTATTGAAAGACTTGGTTGTTGACGGCTTCTTGAGAGTTGCTGCTTCTTCCCCATTCTTGTTTTCTTTCGCTATCTGGAATTCTGTGTGAGCATATTTTACCTAACCTTCAAACTATCTGAGCTCGTAATGCAGTCATATTCTTGCGTGCCACAATGAAGGAATTAAAGCAAAAATTTCTCTTCTCTCAGCTTTGACTTTGCCAGGCGGCGCCCTCATCCTTCAATATTCTGTTGGTGGGGGGGGGCAGGGCACGCAAAGCTAACATTTTTCTCGAGATGGATAAAAAAGAAAACTCCCTAAAGATAAAGATGAAGACAAAATACCGTTGTCAAAACACAACCGGGACACCTTGCCCTCAGCTTGCACTTCTCATAGATATCCAGTCAAATTAAAAAATAGCTCTTTAGTTAGCAGGGCAACAAAGGAGACAACTTGCTCGCTGTCACTTCATACGGAGCATTAATACTATGACCAATCAATAAATCATTTGTGATGAGGGTATAGCTGATAGCTCCAGGAAATGAATAAAGACAAGTATGAGCCGCAGACCTTTAGTTTTACAGACTGATTAAATGCATCAAACAGTAGCCATCTGCATGATGTCTTTATAACATTTTTAGAAAGATTAACCAATGAAATATATGGATTTCGTCCATGTGGGCAGTTAAGTCCATTAGCGTAACATGTGTCATATGAATAAGCCTTTGATGTCTATTTCTCAATCAACCCCAAAAGTCCCATTGGACTCATATGTACAGTTGTACCTCAAATCCAAAACATGTTTTATGGAAACCCTTTTGGACCAAACACAAAAACCAACTCTCCACAGCACTTAAAATCCCATTTCTTTGCATCTAGCTAATGTTTAAGACATTCCACAATGGTGGTGTGGTCGAAAACATCCTAAAGGAGCTCACAGGGTGAGAACAGAAGGGAAGATGTTAAATCTTTTTTCTGGACTATAATTCAGCAATGACACACAGGACAAAAAGAGAGAGGCTAACCTCTTGAAAACAAGCCTCGTCTCGGCCACAAGAATGCAAGTGAACAGTGTGTTTTCAATTACGTGAAACCCGCTCCACCATGGGCTGCTTCATTTAGCTGCCTGTCTTGGAGCCTACAATACGCTCCTTCTCAATGAATCACAACGCTGTCATTTTAATGCCTGAACAATTTAGGGAGGAAAACGTGCCCTCGGCCCTCCTACTAATCAGACAGCCAAAGAGACTTGTCACAAGTTTCTAATTTTCAGATCAAACTGAGTTATGGATTACTGGATATTCACACAAAAATAGGCTCACTTTTTCTGCAAGTAAGATTGCAAGACTTTTTTTTGCGGGTTGCAACCAAAGAAAATGCTACACTAACAATTATGAAATTTCCATTACAATGTTATTGCATACTGTGGTGGAAAAGCAGTGAATAATCTCAGTGAGCCAGGTTCCATTGTAAATAGATGTGATAGAAGTATTTGCCTACCTGCACAGTCTCCAGGGAATAGGCTGCTATGGGACTGAGTAGGTTGTGCCTTTTTTTCTTTTCTTTTTTTTTTTTTTTTTTTTAACAAGGCTTCCATACCTGCAATAGCGCAGCAGGGAGCAAAAAACAAATGATAATGTCTGCACATAACCATGGGGACAGAGCTTGGGTGGTTTCTGCTTAGTGACAAAAATTGGATTCTTGAAGTTCTCTGGATTGCGGTTAACCCAGCCTCCCAAAAGACACATCACCCCGGCAAACCTTTCCCAGGCTCTCTGTGTGCCAGATACAGATTTGCTTAATTATTTCCCATATGAAGGGAGCACAATGTGTTTTTATGCTGATCCACTGAGCACTGGTTTTCAAGTTGCACCCCTGTGCCCTCAGGTTTTTCAGAGCCTGTAATTTCCCCCGAGTCTCTTGAACATGGTTGTCAGTTTGACTCTGGCTCATTGTTGGGAAAGTGGCCACCTTCTCCGAGGCGGACATCTTATACCCGCTGCTTTGGCTTGGAGGCCAGCTTCCAGTTCCCAGTTCCCAGTCCAGCTTCCTGCTCACCATGACGGGCCCAGCTTGGTGTTGAGGTGGGAATAGAGGACGGAGTGGGGAGGGGGGAGAGAGAGAGGGAAGGGACAGGAAAGAAGAAGAAAGTGTGTGTATGTGTGTGTTGGTTGGTTGGGGGGTCACGTCTTCCGCTCCTCTCATTTTCTCCTCATTATCAGGACGTGTGGTGCCAGACCCCCGGCTCGTCTGATCCAGCCGAGGTGAGAGATGAGATACAAAGTGCTGACAAAAAAACTGAAAGTGGCAGTTGATCACTTTGCGGAGGGGGGAGGTGGATGTGGGATGCCAGCTCTTGCACCGGGTCTGCTTCTGATTAATCATTCCAAGCCTGTTCCACTAGGAGGTGTTAAAGAAAGAACACTGGTCCCCCTTTTTTTATTACAAAAAAAACAAACAACTTATTTATTCATTTACCCCC